>JAHBCN010016702.1:0-19282 GCA_019359885.1 Listronotus oregonensis
TCACTCCTTCTGATGATGTATAAAGTATTTACTACTAAAAGTTTAGGGACTAAAAATATAAAGGTAAAATAATTATTAAACTAAATCCAATTCCGAGAAAAGGTGTTTACTGGCTGATCGTAAACCAAAACCGGGGCATATTTATCGCACAGTATCAATAAAGGGGCTTATTTTTGAGCTTGAGCTTTTCTTAAATTAAACGTCGAAAACACCTAACACTTTTGGGGAGAAATTTAATGAATGAGTGAATAAAATTTAAATGTTTTTGTAACGTCATTAACCTAAAGAAATTAATTTAAAGAAGAAAATAATTTAGCTGAAAAATATTCAAGTAGCAGGTAAATAAGGTTTTTTTTTACAAGCGTGCGAAAAACTATACTTTTCCGCACTAATCTGCGTGCGGAAAATAGCACTTTTCCGCACTAGTGCGAAAAAGTAAAATATTTTAGTTTTTGGAACACAAATTAGTATATAATTATAAAATAATGCATATTTTTGCTTATAATAGTTATATATATTTGAATAAACTGAATTTTGCTGTAATTTTGCATTTTTTTTAATAACATTTATTAAATAAAATAATCCTAATTTACCAAATGTAAGTCCATATTTTTAATAATTCCATATAAATTATCAAAGAATCAAGAGCAACCAACTAATTGTTTATGCATCTATCAAAAAATAATTTTCTCTCACGCATTTTTCAACCAAATTGGAGAACATGTTCAATGGATTCTGACGACGATTTACCAGCATCGATTGTCGGAGCAGCATAAATAGCAGGTATAGATCTCCTGCCCATGAAATCTCGTCACAGGTATAAAAAAGAATTTGTTATGTTTGAGAGCTGGTGTCAAAGTAAGGGTGTAAAGTCTTTTAAAGAAGAGATTTTACCGCCTATTTCTCTTATTTATCAAAAACATGAAACCCAATACATTATGGTCTAGATTCTCTATGCTAAAATGTATCATTAAGTTACGAAAGGACATAGATTTAAGCAAGTTTTTCAAAGTGACGGCCTACCTTAAAAAAACAAAGCCTTGGTTTTAGACCCAAAAGTTAAAGTCTTTTTAAAAGAAGAAATATCGAAATTCATGGATAAGCGCCACATCATACTTATTTACAAATAGAAGTGGCTACGATTATTGGCTTAGCGAGCGCTTGTAGTAGAGATTAGTTAACAAAAAATGTCTGGACCATATTGAAGAGCAAGGATATTTAGTTAATATTGATACACATCCCAGACTCAAAAAATCACAGCTTTAGAAGCTTTGTCATTTCTGGAGATGCCGAAAATGGCCAATTTTTAAATCTATGTAGAAAGAATGCCAGTTTAAGAAAACCGACAACACCAATAGGCTTTTGGAACTATAAAACGGAGTGTGTACAAAACAATGTATCGGCATTAATACCTTCGGAAAAATGCCATTGGAAATAGCGGCCTATCTCAAACTTCCTAACCCGGAATTTTATACTGGGCATAGCTTTCGCCGGTCCTCTGCAGCATTTCTCGCAAACTCTGGAGAACAAATATCCAACATTAAACGTCTTGGAGGCTGGAAGTCTACATCAGTCCCTGAAAGTTACCTCAAGAATTCAACAGATTTTAAAAAGGATATTTTTAACAAAATACTTAATTTTACCGAAACACCTTTCACTATCCAAAAACAACGGTCAATGCCATCTTCCAATGTACTCTGTTCAAAAAACTACTTCCACAATTGCAAAAGATTGGCTCATCAAGAACCCAACGCTGCCGCCGTCAACGTTTTCTACAGAAATGCAACTCGCGTCAGCAATAAATTTCCAAAACGCGACCAATTGCACTTTTACTATAAAGGTTCATAATAATAATTAGTGTATAAATTCCTTCGTTAATAAATAATGTTTTAATGATAAATCTTTAAAGTTATGTTGGTTTTTCCTCTCGCTTGTTGAAAAAATATTGTTCCCAACACTTGCGGAAAGTAACTTTTTCGCTCTTGGCTGCTTACCCAAACTCGGGTGCGCGTCGCTCGTGTAACGGCAGCCGCGTGCGGAAAAGTATCACTTTCCGCACTTGTTGGAAAAATAACTATTAAATAATTTAAGAGGATGTTCTAGTGCAGAAGGTAAACAAATTTTATGATTTTTTTTTTATATTTGATGGTTTAAATATTTAAGAATATCTTCTTAAAATGATTTTTTGAAATTGAAATAATTTTAAAAGTTATATCTAAAGTTGTTGTTCGGCGCAATGAAGCTAGAACCGAAAGTTCTGAGTTTCGAGCTTCAAGTGCTCCAAAAGAAGGAAGAAGTGCTCGTATTTCGGAGAGAAATTCGTTAAATATTTAATTTGAAAGGGGAAAAGACGGCCCGGTATATGCATCGCGGAAAAACCCACAAAAAATCAAAATTTTACTGATAAAGAATCTACCTTTTTTTCTATTTTATAGATGACCAGAAGAGAGGGAATCGTGACAAGTTGGACACGTTCTTTTCTTGCCGTCTATTTCAACAGGGTGTAACTTTGTGAAGTATATTCTTTAATTCTTTTTGTAAATTCCTAAAATATGAAAAAACGAATAATAAAGAATTAATAGCTAAAATATTAATTGTTTTTTTATCGACCGTCAAAAAACGCCATGAATTTGGCTTCTGGAACAGAATACCCTCTTACGTATTGTATTGGGCCCTGCACTTTTTAATATTCTTTCGTAATGAGTTCCAAAGATCCAGTCGGTACCTAAATCTCCAGAATAACGATAATATTTCGTTAAATACACTTAAAAAAAACGGTAATTTTCTGCTTATCGGGCCCATCGCCGATTTTTTACAAATTTCGTATAAAGGGTTTTTTTGGAACGCTGATTCCAAATCATTTTTGCTTTTGCAACCTTCAAGTTTTTAAGTTATGACCCCTTCCTAAAATTAGTAACACCCAAATTATTTTATAGAAAGAAATAAATATCTTAAAATATTTAATTAAATCTATAGGCACAACTAACCATGTAAAACATAAGGGATCTTAACTCGAAAATAAAACGTTAATTCCTTATGCAGCAAAGCTTACTTGGCTTTATTTGTAATTAACACCCACTGTAAAATTTAATTTTGGTTTAAAATTTTTATGCTTTTATGTTTAAAAACCCCACCGCATTGTAAAATTTAAATTTTTTCTTTTCCCCCAATTTTAATAAATATTTTATTAATTTTTTTTAAAATTAACATTTAACAGTATTTTATTGCTTGTGTAGTTCCTAGCAAACACTGTATATAGTCCAGTTGAGAACTGTGTTTTCTGCGAAAAAGAGTTTAAAAGCTTCGAAAAAAATTTCTCTGCCAATAAAAATAGCATATTAGCGAAGTCACCTTAGATTTTTATCTAGCAACCCAGAAACGGTTAAAAAAAATAAATATCCAGTAAAATATTATTGTTCATATTCTACTAAATAAAATTTACCCAATAAAAATAGTTGTTTTTTATTTTTTAAGTATTTATAAACAATTGCAATTATGTTAAAGTAAATGGTTATTATTTTCTTAAATAATTTACAATTTTTATTTTAAATTAATAAATAAAATAAATAAACATTCTACTAGACGTAATACAGTAACAGATATACAAAATAATTAAATTTCTAAGGGATAGGTGCAAAAGAAAGGGTGAAGGGGCGGGTGCCAGATGTTTCGGCTGAATACAAGACCTATATAGTTCAGTCAATGACCAGTTTCCTTCGGGATTTTTCCAAACAGCACCGATTTGCCCGAAAATTTGGATTTAGATTCTACTTAGCCTCTTATTCAAAATTGTCATTTTGCCGAGGGGTGCTTTTTCCTTGGGGGTGAATACCACCCCTCCTCGGAGGTGATTTTTTTTAAATAAGTTTGGAAATGGATAAATTGGCTAATTGTAAGCAACTTTTTTTCCATAAAGTTTTTTCCGAAAGACATAACTTTTTGAGTTATTCGCAATTGAAAATGATTTTTTTAAACACGTTTTCAAACGGTTTTTCTCAAATAAATCGAAAAGTAAGCATTTCATTGAAAAAAATCATTCTTACCAAAAATTTAGCTTATAAAAAAAACAACAAGAATGGTAGATTTATGATGTCCATAGACCCAATACAAACAGAGTTTTAGCCTGTTGAAGGTTCGTTCTTATTCGTCAATTGCTAAAATGGAAGTTTTAACGTAATATGACCAAAAAATGACGCATTTCTAGGGGAACGCTCATAAAACCTTTTTTGAAGTACTTGAAAAAAACTTTTTTTTTTTTTTTTTTTAAGTCTCTAGCACTTAAATTAGGAGAGTTATGGCCAAAATAAAGTTGATCTCTATTTTTTTTGAACAAAAAAAAAAATGTGAAAATCACCCCCTAATAACCACCCCAATAAAAAAAAAATCTTTGTGAGTTTACAATTAACTTTATTTATGTATTTGTAATATGGGAAGTTTGACCGGTATCAAGTGCATATTTAAAAAAAAAATTAGCTTAAAGTAAAAGAAAAATTCTTGCAATTTTGAAAAAAAGCCTTTCCTTCAAAATAACTCAAAAGCTCTTCATGATACATAAAATTTTGTAGAACACAAAATTGTATGTTTTTCTTTACCAAAAATTTTTGTTTTTGTTTTACTGTAGGATAAAAATTGGGTGAGATATGGCCGTTTAAAGTTTGAATGTGTTCGTGAATAATAACGTTTTTAACACCAACCATTTTAAACCTCAGACTAAAAAAAATAATAAGTGTGACCTTATAGCTCTTAAAAAAACTACAAAATAGTTTTTTGTACGATGTGATAGTTTAAAAATTAAGCGAGTTAGGATCAAAAAAGCAACTACATATTTTTGTAGAAATCTGAACCCCTATATTGAAGTGTTGACAAATACACATTATAAGTATATTTTAGGTACAAAATACTTTTACTTATTACATATATATATTTGTGAATATAGGTACATTGACAATACACACGCACACACACACATACATATACGTATATACATATACATATATACATATTATATAAATAATATACATATATACATATATACATATATACATATATACATATACAGGGTGATTCATGAGAAAATGTCAATACTTCAGGTACGTAGTCAAAGTCTAAAAATAAACATAAAAGTCTACTCAAATATCGGACCCATATTTGGGTAGACTTTATGTTTATTTTTAGACTTTGACTGTGTGACATTTTCTCACCCTATATGTATATATGTATATATGTATATTATTTATATAATATGTATATGTATGTATATGCATATACTCCCATGACTAATGTGTACGTATTTATGTTCTCTGGAAATATATAAGTAAAGGTATTTTGTACCTATACTTACTGTGTGTTTGTCCAACACTTCAATATAGGGGTTCAGATTTCACAAATATGTGGTTGCTTTTGATCTGGCTCGCAGTACAGGCTATAAAATACTGAACTTTATTTGTGGTTTTACAAGACTATAGGTACACTTAATCGACGTCTGAGTTAAAATGGTTGGTGTTAAAAATGGTGTCACAGTATTCAAGCTTATTTGACGTATCTCGCAGTACATCACACAGTAAACAAGAAACGAAATTTTATTGAAAAACAGTTTCTGCAAACACATGTATCATGAAGAGCTTTAAGTATTTTTTGAGAGGAAGACTTTTCAAGAATTGCAAATTTTCTTTTACTGAAAGCTAATTTTTTTAAATATGCATGATACCGAGCTTTTCATATTAAATACATAAAGAAAGTTATTATGTAAACTCTGAATTTTTTGACAGGGTGGTGTGAAATTGTTTTCACATTTTTTTCGTTCATCACATTTTGACCTCTGCCAACTCTCATTGCTAGAACATACAAAAAAATAAAAAAGTTTTATAGTACTTCAAATGTTTTATGAGCGTTCCTAAATGCGTGTTTGGTCATATTACGTTAAAGGCACTTCCATTTTATTGATGAAACGAACCTTCAACAGGCTAAGAAATGTTTATATTGGAGTATGAACATCTAAATCTACCATTCTTGTGTTTTTATATATACATATTATATAAATAATATACATATATACATATATACATATACAGGGTGATTCATGAGAAAATGTCAATACTTCAGGTACGTAGTCAAAGTCTAAAAATAAACATAAAAGTCTACTCAAATATGGGTCCGCAAGGCCTTCGTTTTCAAAATACAGGGTGTTTACCACAGAGCTGACATGTGCTTAGAAGAAATTTTTAAACATTATAAAACCTAGCTTATGTTTTGCCAAAATAATTTTAAAACAATAATTTTTAAAAAAATTGTAATACATATTGTTTAATTACACATTTTGTTTTATTATTTTTTTTCTAATTTTGCTATAATAAAATTAGATGCGTCGTTATTTTTTTCAATCCAAATATCTCGAAAACGGTTGCTCATATCAACTTTTAACAAGTATACTTTTTGACGTATAAATAACAAAACAATGATTTATTTTACCTAAAAATGTAATACAGGGCCGTACCAAAAAGTTGTGATTGTTCAAAATAGTTAAATGACGTGTAGGTGGCTCCCCCTGCAAGAAAAAGCCGTAAGATGATTAGATTCGAATTCGTCATGCCAAAAAACCGCCGGATACCAATTTTTACTCAAATATTTACATTATCATAGATTTAATTTAAAAAATAGAAAAGGTTTAAAAAATTTTAACTTTCTGTATTTCGAAAACAAAAGCCTTGCGGACCCATATTTGTAAAGGCTTTTATGTTTATTTAGAAGGACTGACTGCGTACCTGAAGTATTGACATTTCCTCATGAATCGCCCTGTATACATATATATTTATATATATATATATATATATATATATATATATATATATATATATATATATATATATATATATATATATATATATATATATATATATATATATATATATATATATATATATATATATATATATATATATATATACATATATCTTCAAAACTTTATTTTTAGGTTGTATGCCTGATGATATATTTTTTTTTGTAAATGATATTTTTACAATCATGAAAATACAATAAAAAATCTTTTGAAAAAAAAGCCCTCCATGTAGGTGCAGAAACGTAAAGAAATATTGTTGTTTGAATTATCAGAAAACCTCATACCCAAAAAAGAAACAATCAAGCTTAATTATATATATATATATATATATATATATATATATATATATATATATATATATATATATATATATATATATATATATATATATATATATATATATATATATATATATATATATATATATATATATATATATATATCTATATATATATATATATATATATATATATATATATATATATATATATATATATATATATACAGTCGAGCATTCTTGACAAGCCAATTTTTAGCCCTATGTAATACTCTTCAAAAAATAAACGCATACGGTAGTGAAGGTAAGTGCGCGCAGCGGTACATCTTGTTTTTATTTATAAAGAATTTACATTCTTTAGACAAAGCGGCAATTTTTAAGGGGTAAACATTTTTATAGAGAATATTAACTATTAAATTCAATAGTTTATTTTAAATTTTATACACAGTCGCTGGAATCTGAGGTTTTAACATTTTATGGACCAAGGTTCTATTATAAACGAAAAAAAAAAAAATAATTTTTAATGATCACCCAAAAATAATAATATATAGCGGAAATTGCAAAATAGATCCTTGAAAAGGAAAAAATTCCCGATAAAAAAGTCCCGGCACCCTAAGTTCTATCTCCATTATTTACAATTTTAATTTAACGCTGAAAATGGGCCTCCGCGCGATATTTTTAATTGCGCTCAGCGTCAAAAATTATTAGAAATTTGTTAAAAAATAATGGTGTATTTAGCAACACTTCAAATAATTTATTCCCGTTGAAAATTTAACTTAAGGTTAGTTTTTCATGAAGTTAAATAATTGTCAATTAACAAAATTGTAAACTCACAAAGATTTTTTTTTATTGGGGTGGTTATTAGGGGGTGATTTTCACATTTTTTTTTCGTTCAAAAAAAATAGAGATCAACTTTATTTTGGCCATAACTCTCCTAATTTAAGTGCTAGAGACTTAAAAAAAAATTAAAAAAAAAAGTTTTTTTCAAGTACTTCAAAAAAGGTTTTATGAGCGTTCCCCTAGAAATGCGTCATTTTTTGGTCATATTACGTTAAAACTTCCATTTTAGCAATTGACGAATAAGAACGAACCTTCAACAGGCTAAAACTCTGTTTGTATTGGGTCTATGGACATCATAAATCTACCATTCTTGTTGTTTTTTTTATAAGCTAAATTTTTGGTAAGAATGAAAAATTAAGCTACGTTTACATCACATACTCAAATGCAACAAGAAATTCATTTTTAAAGAAATCGTCGGAATATAAAATTTCTTATAAAGTTCAAAACATAAACAATCATTATTATGATCCTTATAACATAAATATCTATTAAAATTTATTCTTCTAACAGACTTACACTTACTAAAAGAAAAAAGAAAATAAATCGTTCCTTTGGAAAATTGTATTTTAATCTAAATTCGGAATTTACTTTAGTACAGTTAAAACTACAGTGCAGCAATAAATTCCTTTTAAATTCGGTCTGAAGTTAATGGGTCGGCGGACCGGGTTTCTACTGAAATAAAATTAATTAAATGAAACAAGCGAAATGGTAGATTATACTGTTTTAAATCACTTTAAACCGTTTATTGGTCAGTGTTAACAGTGTTTCATTTATCTGGAACTGTGTTTTCCTGACTTTGGTTTATCCAAATTATATTTAAAGTATTACATTGGACAAAATGAACGTCAGCCGTAGTGTTGCGGCCAGGAGCAATTTGGCCGGAAATTATTCTTTATTGTTAATGTGTCCAGTTTGGTTTTAAAGTTATTTATCTGGAGACATAGAAGTATAAAGCCCAATAGTCTAGTCAAGAAGTGTGTTTTTTTGCGAAAAATAGTTAGAATGCTTCGAAAAATATACACGATAGCTTATTTGACGCGAAATGTAAATATGAGAACGGCGTTTTAAGGCTTTTTTCTTCCAAAAAATTGCAATTGTTATTAAAGAAAAACGAAAAAAAGCTATTTCGATTTTTATTGCTAACTTAAAAACTATAAGAGATAGTGGAAATTGCAAAAAAGAAACTTAAAAAGGAGACAATTTCCAATACAAACTCACCGAGTTCTATCTCCATTAATTATAATTTTCATTTAACGCTAAAAATAGGCCTCCGCGCGACATTTTTGGTTGCGCGCTCGACGTCAAATCCGAGTACGTCACACTAAATATTTTTTTAGGATTATAAATATTAATTAAATAATTTTTAAAAATTATAGTGTATTCAGAACACTTTAAAGAATTTATTCCCGTTGAAAATTTAACTTAAGGTTAGTTTTTCATGAAGTTAAATAATTGTCAATTAACAAAATTGTTTCGAACTTTTGTCCTTATTGCACATTAAAGAAAGGCTAAAATAATTTTGTTTGTGATAATTTTATCACTTAAAAAAAATAATAAAAAATCTAAGTATTATTGTCAAAGTTATTAAATTATTAAAAACAAAGCATTAAAAATCTTTTAAACTTTCTTGGCTTGATCTTGTTAGTTGTGGTTAAGTATTATATATAAATATTAATTATAAAAAGAGCTTCACGACGAGAAAAAATACGACAAGTATTTAAACTTTAAAGTAAAACAAAGAAAAAGTTTAAAACCGTTTTGGTAATTAACAATTGTCGAACTTGTTAAAAAATTAACTTTAAGTTAAATTTTCAACGGGAATAAATTCTTTAAAGTGTTCTGAATACACTATAATTTTTAAAAATTATTTAATTAATATTTATAATCCTAAAAAAATATTTAGTGTGACGTACTCGGATTTGACGTCGAGCGCGCAACCAAAAATGGAGGCCTATTTTTAGCGTTAAATGAAAATTTAATTAAGGAAATTTAGAAACTCGGTGAGTTTGTATTGGAAATTGTCTCCTTTTTAAGTTTCTTTTTGAATTTCCACTATCTCTTATAGTTTTTAAGTTAGCAATAAAAATCGAAATAGCTTTTTTTCGTTTTTCTTTAATAACAATTGCAATTTTTTGGAAGAAAAAAGCCTTAAAACGCCGCTCTCATATTTACATTTCGCGTCAAATAAGCTATCGCGTATATTTTTCGAAGCATTCTAACTATTTTTCGAAAAAAACACACTTTGACTAGACTATTGGGCTTTATACTTCTATGTCTCCAGATAAATAACTTTAAAACCAAACTGGACACATTAACAATAAAGAATAATTTCCGGCCAAATTGCTCCTGGCCGCAACACTACGGCTGACGTTCATTTTGTCCAATGTAATACTTTAAATATAATTTGGATAAACCAAAGTCAGGAAAACACAGTTCCAGATAAATGAAACACTGTTAACACTGACCAATAAACGGTTTAAAGTGATTTAAAACAGTATAATCTACCATTTCGCTTGTTTCATTTAGTGTAATTTCAGTAGAAACCCGGTCCGCCGACCCATTAACTTCAGACCGAATTTAAAAGGAATTTATTACTGCACTGTAGTTTTAACTGTACTAAAGTAAATTCCGAATTTAGATTAAAATACAATTTTCCAAAGGAACGATTTATTTTCTTTTTTCTTTTAGTAAGTGTAAGTCTGTTAGAAAATAAATTTTAATAGATATTTATGTTATAAGGATCATAATAATGATTGTTTATGTTTTGAACTTTATAAGAAATTTTATATTCCGACGATTTCTTTAAAAATAAATTTCTTGTTGCATTTGAGTATGTGATGTAAACGTAGCTTAATTTTAGTAATATCCGTAGCAACCTAAGGTAACAACGGAATTGTTAACTTGTATTTTCATGCCATTGTCAAAGTTTTTTTTTAAAGTTCATCAAAAATTGTAAAATAAATGATTTCCCCCCCAAAATTGAAAGTTTAGTTAATTGTGCAGTTGTTGGAATATTGTCTAAAAAGTCTAAAAGCCTATACAATCAAACCTAGGCCAATTATGAAAGTCAGAGTCACAAAAAAAATGCGCAGAATATTGCGCACGAAAAGGTACTCTCAGCTTATTTCAAAGAACAGTCAGTGACGAAAAAGTCTTCAAGTTAATGGAGTTATTACTTGATGTTACGAAGCACGTTGTCACTTAGAAAATGTTGACAGTAAGTTTAGTCGCCTGATTGCGTTTCAAAAAATAAACTCCGATTGTTTCAAACCTAAAAAGTCCAGAACTTTGACTAAAGAAAATATTGCAAAGTTTTTACAAGAGACGAAGAATGAAAAATATTTGCTATTGAAAGTGTCAGGGATAATAGGTATAAGTGGAGCATGGCGAAGAGAGAAGCTTAAAAACTTTAGAACAGAAAATGTTTACGATAAAGGGACTGTTTTTAGAATTGTATTACCTTAATACAAAAACCAATGTTTCCCGAGAATTCTTTGTAACGCCTGGCGATGTCGAAGGAGTAAATATGGTGCAATTGGTTTAAATCTATGCATTAATGAGACCCAGCGATGCCGAAAATTCTTTTTTTTTTTTGTCCTTTAGAAACGGCATATGTACAAAGCAGGCAGTGGGTATTCATACTTTTGGAAACATGTACAAGACAATTGCTTCTTTTTTAAAGTTACCTTATTCTGCGAATACACTGGTTACTGTTTTCGAAGGTCTTTGGCTCCATTGCTGGCCTATTCCGAAGTGGATCCTCACACTGTTAAACGCCATGGTGGCTGGAAAAGTGACACAGTTGCTAAAGAAGATATAGTAAAGCTTACGCGAAAATAAAAAAAAAACGTCAGTATCCACTCTTAAAGAAAAATCATCACCCAATAATTTCTCTGCATAAGAAATAGAAAATTTACAAATTAACAACCAAAATAATGGAATAATAGTGAAATAATGTCTAACATTAATTTAACAAATGGCAATAATGTAGTATTTAATTTTAATTGGTAAAATTTGTTGTTTTTAGTAAATTTTTTGTACTTTTGCCTAGTTATCTAGATATTTTTTATTATAGAGTACTAAGTTTTTTTGGCTTTTTTGGCTTTTGGCCCATCCAGCCAATCCCACAGTGTAAAATTATATATAATGTTACTTATAAAAACGCTTTGTAATATGATTTATTTTTCATCATTATCAATTAAATTCATTTATTGGGATAATGTGGACTTAAGGATATTACCACATATAGACAAGGACACCAGCTTCACGCCACAGGGGTCCATTAGGGCGACTTTTTTTTATTAAACATATTAGATTTAGACCACGGAAACAGGTTAGGAAAAAAAGGTATTAAAAATATTAAATTAATTAATTATTCTTCTACAACTTTAAATTTATTTTAATTAGAAATTCGATAAGCGCCGTATATATTTTTATATTTTGTAAAGATAAAAGATGTAGAATGTTGAATAGTGCATCAACTTTACATGTTGATATTAAAGTTTTGACTAGATCATTACTATGAACAGCATATTTTTTACATACAAAAAATATATGATTCAGATCACTTCAATCGACATTCTTGACATTTGTCTGTAGGTAATACATGGTATTTAAATGCGCAGGAGAACAGGCATGTCCAAATTTCATACGTATAATGGTTGTTATAAAACGTCTAGAAACAGTTAAATTTTTGCCAAAAAATCTTTAGGAATAATATCGGTTAAAAGTGTATATCTTGTAGGGGTTTTTTTACAGAATTTTTTCCACCTTATATTCCATTTTTGTAGTACCATTGATTTTAGATTACAGTTTGCATCATTTAGGCTTAAACTATTTTAACAGATATGCCTTTTAAAAGGTCACTTCTTTGGCAAGAATCTACAAACTCATTTCCGGGCAAACCAGTGTCCCCTTTTAAACCCCACATCAAGTTACTTGTTTATTACGTAGCCAATTTAACGTAAAAATTTTTAAAAATTTTCCATAGTAATGGACTTAACTTATAATTAAATTTTTTTTGATTATTTAATGCCAAGAACGGACATTAAGTCTGTCAAAACGACAAAGTGTTGATGAGTACAAAGTACTCTAATGAAATCATTATAGTACTTATTCTAATAAAGGATTGCATTTTGACAATAAAAATGAAATCCATTAGAACGTCATTATGACACGTTGGAATATAATAGTATTTTATATTTTGACATAGAAAGTGTTTTATCACTGTTTTTTTTTATTCTTGGGACAGTAGGGAAGGCTGGTGCCTAAGTACTAACATACCGGGTGTCTTAAGTGTGGTGAGAGGGAGTTTGTTCACACGAGACTATTTGGAGATTGGGATGAGAAAAAAATAATTTTCGAGCAGCAGATTCCATAGTCTTGACACTCTAGGGATGAAGGAACGAAGAAAGCGGGAAGTTCGGGGCCTTTCTAACTGAACTGTTAAAGGATGCATAAGAGTTGTACTACGTGTTGCTCTGCTGGGAGCTGCCAAAGATTTAATTATACTGGCCAACTCCTCTGAGCAGAAGCCGTGAAAATACCTATAGAAGAGCGACAGATCCCCTACAGCTAGGCGGTGGGCAAGCAGAGAAAGCATTTCTGTAGGCGTGAGATCATTAATAAGACGAACGTACAAAGTATACAGATTGGAAGAAGAGAAATACTTTTTGGCTCGGAAGAGGAATCCAAGCTTTTTTGAAGCTGCCGAGGCTATGGATGTAATGTGCTGGTGCCAGTTGAGGTTATTCTCAAAAGTAACGCCGGCAAGATTAAACGACTCTTTATTCTGCAGGACTTGACCGCTCATTTGTAGCGGAAAAAGTCTGCCAATGCTCATCCGTTACATATGTAACGGATGAGCATCATATGTAAACCAAAATCATATGTAAATTTAGGCAGATCAAAAGTATTCATTTTTCTCCTGATACCAAGAAATGTTCTGAACTGGATAATTTTGTTTCCTTTATAAAGGTCCACGAAGGCTTGTATGGATCTTAAATACTAAGTACTGTGAGTGCCGGGTTTTCAGATGTTTAACTGATTTTATCCCCCGTTCCGTCAAAGCTGTCCAAGCACCGAAACATGCAGATATTGCATGCGGCGGTGTTACGACGTGAAAAAGGCGGGTTTATATAAATCTCTAATCTATGGAAAAAACCCAGGTTGCTAGCTTGCTGGGCAAGGTCGCTGACCACAATGCCAACCACCAACCGTCAACCCCCTCGACCTATCACTATGTGACTTGTTTTTGTTCTAAAAATTTTAAGATAAAATGCGTGGTCAGCGTTTGTTAAATCCAAATGAAGCTGTTTCTGCATTTAAAAACCTTGTTTCGGAAGTGACCCAGACAACGGCATTCATGTTTTACTGATTGGTTATATCAAATAAATAAATGTGCTAAGTTAAAACAAGAATATTTTAAAAAACAATAAAGCAATTTTTCCTCACAAATAGGTTAAATTTCTTATTGTTGGCAAAAAGTTTTGTTGCGACCAACGTAGAAGTTTGCAGTACGTGCGACGCAATTATTATTGCAAAAGTAGCGATCAAAATATACGAAAACATACCACCATTTTTTAAAATGGTGCGATGGTAAAAAAGTGAGTAGTATGCCAGTGCGAGTCAAGCCTAATCCATTACAGTTAGACCTTTACTATTATCAGCATTATCATCATAAGCAGCAGGGATTGTTTTGAAGAAATGTAAAAAATGGTAATTAATACTTATAATAATAGTTGGAATTTGTATTAAGAAGTAATATATCTTTAAAAATATGTTGTTTTCTTATTATTTTAAAACCTAGTTGTGCTGGAGATTTGGTAGTGTTTAAGTCTCATAATAAAAGAAAAATATCTATATAAAAACGTCATAACTACACTTTGTAGATACATATAATAAACATACATATTTCTTTCAAAAAACCCCTTTTTTAGTTAATCATGGCAAAAAATAAACGTTATAAAATTTCCCTAACTATTTATCAATTTTAATGAAATGCGGGAGTAGTGCGGAGAATTCCAATTTAAAAATTCTTTTTAAAATTAAGTGCTAGGCTAAATCGATAACACTAATTATAATCCGCTAGGAAATAAGCTATCAGCGCCCTTCCTAATAAAATTACTGTTAAAACAGTTTTGGTTAATGCAAATCGGTGAATATCTGTTTTTGGGATAATAAAGACCAGGGTTTAATTGGTAATAAAAAGTTGAGGTTTTCTTAATATAAAAATTAAAGTTTAATAATAATAAATAGTGGTAGGTAACAAGCAAAACATGAAGTATATGTGGGCTTTGTTATCAGATTAAGTGAGTTATTTTTTTCCTGGGACTGCCTACAAAGACCGTGAGTATCTTTAGGTAGAAAACAAATCTGTACGACAATCCTCACCGCCAAACAAATACCTTTTTTTAATAATACCTATTTAACCCTTCTCTTCTTCTTTTCTTTCCTGGGAGCCGTCTTTCACTACCGGAGGCAGCGCAGCCTCTTGGGCTTTTTGTGCCTAATCTCCCATTGTCTTTTATACCAATCCTCCCATTAGTCTTGTTCCTTCTACAAGTCTGTATAATCACGACAGTGGTTCGCACAATCTGCAACTTGGGTCTATGAGCCTATCTTGTGTAGGTGTCCTCTCGGTTATCGTACCCTGTTAGCAACCCTACTGTTATGTGAAGTCTTTTTCTACTTTGTCTTAGTAGTTCTTCCTTCGTTCATTTGAATGGGCCCCTTATGAAGCTTTTTTCATATCTTACTCTACTGAGGTTTTCCCAGTATTCCTCGTGTTTGTTTCGGATCCACTCCCTGGTTTGCCCTCGTGCTGTGGTTTTGGCCATTCCAAGAGCAGGTTCTAGTCCAAAGTATGGTGTGGATGATCCATGTCTCATTCGCTTTTTCGTTGCCTTCTTTTCCCGAATGTCCTGGTATCCACAGGAGAGTTACCCTGTTGCGTTCTCCCAGGACCTCCAGTTCTTTTTGGCATTCCCATGTCAGCTTGGACGTCACCTTGGGGTTTACTAGTGCCCCTAGTGACGCTTGGCTGTCTGTTATTATGCAGATCCGCTTGTTTTTGTAAGCCCCCTGTTATTTTCTTTTGCACAGTGCAGTAAAGCATATATTTTTGTTTGAAATACAGAACTGTGTGTTCCTAGTGGAATGGAGAATTGTGAATTCTTCCAGTTCCCTGCTCGGTTTTCGAACTATCCGTATACCAGATGATATCTCCAACCGAGGGGAAATCGGGTTGCTGCCACTCACTTCGATCTGGAACTTTTACCTCGAAGTTTTTGTTAAATGAGTATTGGGGAATCATCTGGTCTGTTCTCTCGTCCAGGATGTTGCCGCCAACCTGACTTTTTATGTTGTTGTGTCCCAAACTATATATTCTTGCCTTTCCCATCACTACGAGGTTAAGTGGTAGAAGGTCTAAGAGACATTCCATGGCTGCTGTTGGGGTTGTTTTAATTGCTCCTGTTATAGCTAAGCAAGCAAGTCTCTGTACCTTGGTCAGTTTTGTAACAGCAGTTCTTTGTCGCATTTTTGTCCACCATACCAGTGATGCGTGTGTTATCACACGCATCACTGGTACGTTTATTGGTTATACACCACCATGGTGTATAACCAATAAACCACGTTTGGATTAACGCCCCATGTTTTCCCATGAGAGCGTCTGATTAACATAAGAGTAATCTCCGCTTTCTTTCTTGTTTTCTAAAGATGTTTGTTCCAGGTAAGTTTAGAGTCGGGGATGACACCCAAATATTTTACCTCTCCCACAGCTTGTTGCGTCGATCCCTCTGCCCTCTATGTGTTTGAGATAGATATAAGGGACTTGTTGTCAAACGCTCCTTCTACATCTAGGAAGGCACACATTAGTACCTCCTTGTATTTGAGAGCATATTCGGCCTTTTCCACAAGTTCATGTAATGCTGTTTCTGTGGACTTACCTGCTGTGTATGCATTTTTGTTTGGGAAGTCTTTCATAATGCTTCTCCCTGATGTGCCTATCCAGCAACTTCTCTAGGGTCCTAAGCACGAAAGACATCAGACTTATTGGTCTTAAAGATTTTGCCCCATCTTGTCCGGTTTGCCCAAGTTAGGGGATGAATGCTTCTCTGATTATTCTCCTGGTTGTTGGTATATAGGCCAGAGCTAGGCTGCCTCTTGAAAGTAGACTCAGTCTATGTAGTAAAAGCTCTGGTGCTTTCTGGAGCATTACTGGATAAACCTAACACCGACCTTTAAATTGTCGTATCACGTAGAGAGTCCAGAGAGTACCAACAACATGCTTTAGGCAGGTGTAAGAATGTATCTGTGCGATATGTTCTTTCTAGAGCATAATGGTTTATTTTTACGACCGAGTGATATCCGTTTTAAATTTACTGGACTTAGCAATTGAAAAGTTAACAACGGTTAAAAATTTTAACAAAATGTCAGATTTTGACAGGTTGCCTACTTAAATCATTGAATAACACCGACAATGACGTTTTGTTAAACATTCTAAACCGTTGTTAACTTCAAAAAATTCTAACCCTTTGCTTTTAACCGCATCACCCGGCCTATCGGGGAAAATTCTGCAACACCGATGGGGGTGTCTGAAAATGTCCTCCATCTCAAGTCTCAACCCCCTAGGGCTTCAAAAAAGAAGATACCCATTGAACCTCATAAAATTCCAGATTTACCGTACCCCATATTCATCGATCGGAGCGACTTATTGAAGGGCATTTGGATACAAAAATCGTTTAAGATACTCTCGATTCCCGATGTTTTTAGAAAATACCAGATGTTCGAAATGATAGATAAGCACCAGCGCTGGTCGGGGGATCAGTATAACAGTTTCGCATGGATATACAGGGTGGCGCAGTGGGTATTGAGGTTTTTTTAGAGTGCCATTATAAATATACTAATGAAATGCCAAAAGGTCAAAAGCATATATTTTGATTAACATATAATGCAGTTTTAAAACAAAATTTTCTTTTGAAAATAATTTTTTTAAAAGGGCCCCACGTTTTCTAAACATTCCTGAAGTCGTGATTGAAACTTTCATAACTCGTAGCAACATATCCTGGTTTATTACTTTGATTTCTCGAGTAATGTTGTCTTTTTTAAATTTGTAGCGTTTGAGTTGAAAACCTTAGCCTTTAAATATCCCCATAAGAAAAAATATGGGCTGGTCAAAAAAGGAAAATCGGCGGCCAGTTAAAATCCCATAACGGTAAAGTCGACCAGGGAACATGTTTCTTTGAGCAGCCATGTAAATTAGCGCAGTATGGCTTTTGGAAGAAGAAGAAGAAGATGGAGGTTGTTTTTTTGCCCAGAACCGAAAAAATTTTTTTATTCACAAATCCTGATAAATGGAAAGCGCCTCATCAGACATTATTAAATTATTTTAAACTGTCATTGCACCTCAATAACGGACTCCACCGGTAAAGCCCTAATGCAAAAGCTGCGTTGATTGACTGGCCACGTATCCGTGGCTAAAAACCATTATCGGAAAAATTTTTAAACGGTTAAATGTCCCCTCCACTTTACTATATTCGGACATGGCATCTCAAAAAACGTCAATACCCATTGCGCCACCCTGTATAAGCGAAGCGATCCGTTGCGATCCTGTGTGATTTATCCGAACAGTTTCGTTGTATATGTGGTAGGGACTAAAAGCAGCAAAAATTTGAGCCCACTTGTTAAAAAAACTTACGAGTTATATTTCGGTTTAAAGTTGCCGATAAGGACAAAACTTGGGCTCCAAAAAAAAACTGCCGCACTTGCAAAAAACCCTTTGCAAGATGGCTCAGGGGCTCACACATCTATGAAATTTGAAGTGCCAATGATTTGGCGGAAGTCTAAAATTATGTTGATGATTGTTACTTTTGTTTTAAAAGAATTCTGGAATTTTCTTGTAAACAAGCATACAGTGGGTATCCTAATATTCCCCCCAAAATTTTATAAGAAAGTCTTTTTTTCACAATGGTAAAATAGAATGTTTTATTTTTAAAAAAAAAAAAACACCCAATTTTTTTTTCTATTTTATGATGATAGCATGGATAATCCTTACAACTTTTGTATCTGTTATTTTCTTATAACTTATAATACATTATATAGGTGCGGGGGCATATTCCCCCAACTCTTCACCCTTCCAATATTCTTTTAAAAAAAAGCCTTTTTTTAAAATTTTTGTTTAATATTAATTTTTTTTAAAAACCATAAAAAAATTTGCTAACCCCCCAAAAACTTTATCAGTTTTATAAAAACGCGCAGAGATTGGTGGTGTGTTTTGAACTTTTAATTTAAAACCGACTATAAATAAAATTCGATACCTCGTCAATAAT
>JAHBCN010016703.1:0-19337 GCA_019359885.1 Listronotus oregonensis
AAAAACTTAATCTACTTTTAGATCTCGTTAAAAAAGACCGATATTTTTCGATAGGAACTTGGTTTTTTTATTACATAAGTGTTTTTGGTGGGTTTTAAATCTAATCTTAGGGTTATGAATCTAGCTTTGTTCAGTCCTCTTTAGATACCATGGAGTGACGAATAAAAAATCTCCTCAGTGTTGTTTTTCATTGTCAGTTTCAAATATAATAAAAAACCTTTTATCAAAGACATATCTAAGCCGGAAACATATAAAAAGCCACTCGTAATCTTTTTAATGTTGAAATATTATCGAGTCGTAACTTCTGACTTCAATCGCCGAAGGTAATTACACCGTACATGTTTATCTATGAGCTGCTCGTAAATCTGTTTTAACACTAAGTGGAAAGTATAAAGAAATCATTCGGTTCTAAGAGAGTCATAAAATTCAGATACGAGGGTCTAGCTAAAAGTCTGCTGCTTTGATTAAATTTGATTTTTGTAAAAATCACTGTGGAGAAAAATTGTCTACCAGTTGTTATTTAATAATAAAATAATAATAATTAATTATTTTTCCAGATACATTTATAATGAATGAATGGATTTCGTCAATAGTAATAATAATAACAAAATTTATACATTCAAACACCAAGCCTGGTAGTACACTTGGTACTATACCGGGTAGTGCATCGCCAGACTGGCCATAGGAAATCCCATGTAAATTTAGATACATTGAAATATTGACTCCCCTATTGAATTTACAAAAAAATTGTATTAACTTTTTTTGAAGACGTTGATAAGATTAGCTCACATACTAAATTTCGTTTTTTTCTGAAGGCAATTAAAATTTATTTAAGAAAAATATTTGTAAAATCGTTGCATACCTGCTACATACCTTAATGAATCCACCAGTAATAAATAAAATGTCTTGTAAATTTTTAATTCACGTTTTATTTTGATTAGTTATTTCAACATGTTTTACGTATTGAAGAGAAAATAATGGTTGTAATCATTTAATAAATACAAGTAATTACATTGGACTACTAATAAGATTTTTACTAATTGAACAATTTTATAGGAAGGTAAAAAACACACTTAAAAACTGTCTAAAAATACGTTTTAACACAACACATTAAAACCTAAAAGCTAATGTTTTTTAATTAGATGCTCAAACAGACCTCCGTTTACTGCTAAGCAATATTCTAAAGGTTAAAAAATTTCCCGTTCTTACATTGTGAAGTTGAAATGCCGATTGCCGATCGCACGCCGCTGAAATTGAAACTTCTAATTCTTCTAAATTTTGAAAACTCTGCAGCTTGTTTTTGAGAAAATGGCGATTAAAGATGTCCAAACTACCGCACATTATGCAGTTTTATGGAAAAACAAAGAAATGTTGTAAAAATTTATTATGTTAAATTTAATTCTTCCTAAAGACTATGGAGGTCATGATAAAACTACTTTTGGCTTTACCGGAAGTGCAGCGAAAACTGACTTTTTTTAATAATGTTACTTTAAAAATTTTAATGCAACACCCTGTATATTTTTTAAAATTTGGTATCTACAGGTCATTCCTAATATAAAATCTGTATTATATCCTATACCCATCTATGTTAGTTTTTGAGAAAATTGTTTTCCCCTATAACTGCATAATATGCGGTCGTTTGAACATTTCAATCGTCCTTTTCTCAAAAACTAACAAGAATAAGTATAGAATACAATACACATTTATATTAGGAATGACCGGAAGAATCCAAATTTTAAAAAATATACAGGTTGATGCATTAAAATTTTTGAAGTAACATTATCAGAAAAGTCAATTTTTGCAGCAATTTTGGTAAAGCCGAAAGTAGTTTTATTATAACCTCCACAGATAGAGTTTTTAGGAAAAATAACCAACCAACACTTTTTGCGACACTTAAGTTGTTCTTAAGCATTAACTGCCCCTTAAGTTTCAAATGTTTCTTGCACCAGCTGAAATGGGACCTTAATGGTCCCTTAACTTTAAGTGTAGGATTTTCTGTACTTAATGATCCCTTAAGTAATTTGAAGTTGACATTTGACAAATATTTTGTTTATTGTTTATTTATTTTTCGTTTGTTTGTAGTTTCAAATAATTAATTTGATAAAAATTATGTAAAAACGAAGTTTTTAAACGATGGTGTTTTGGATTGTGATATTATAAATGGATGTAAATTATATTTCCAAGAAAATGTAGAAACAGTGAATTTTTATTACTTATGGCAATTTTGGAATTTATTTATCTTTTTTATCCTTTTGGACATTGTTCTGTTATTTTTAAAAAGAACTGTTTTGACGAGATGGATAATCTTAAATTTTTCAAAAGGTTCAAATTAACGAAACCAACAGTGCTCAGCTTACTTGAGCAAATCGAAGATGAGCTTTAGTTTAAACATGACAAGTTTGTATTAGCTTTTAAATTTTAAGTATTTACTTGTTAATTAGGAATATTTAATTTGTTCATATAAAATAATAAAAGTTTTTTTTTTATGATTTATTTGTGTGTAAATTTCATATTGACAATAATTATTCCCTTTCCATGGCCGTAAAGAAAGGCTCCCTTGAACTTTTTTTGCATATTGTTATTAATTTTACAACAAACTAAGTACTGATTTTGTATTATAATGTCTATAAAATAAAAAATTAAAGTTTAAATTATTTACAACAATTTAAGTCGTATTACTTCTATCGTTTAAATTATACACAAGCTAGAAAAGGAAAGATCTAATATCAGTTAATTCTGATTATTCGCGTTGTAAAGGCCAACAATAAAAAAGAAGAACGATGCAACGTTGCCATCTTTCCAAGTAGTCGTAGTTAAGTTGCAATAAAAATCTAATGGTGAAAGCGAAAACAATTTAAGTTACCCATAATTTTAAGAGCTCCTTAATAAAGGTCTACTTAAGATACTTTTGGTGCAACCGGCCATAAATGTGCTTTTTTCTTTTTAAAAAAGCTCAATAATTTTTAAAAATCAGGGAAATTTATCACACCAGTGACTCGCGGACTTACAACTAACCACATCTATCCAGTGTGGAATGTTATGGATATTTCGACGGCCGTTTTTGCGAAAAATATTGGTGTTGCGAAAAAAATCGTAAGTATAATTTTTGTTGATTTTGAGGTGATCTTCATTTTTTGTCTCAACAAAAATTCTCTATACTTCAAGTCCAAAATTTCTGTCAATGACGCATCGCTCGCTTTTAGAGTGCCCCGGGTTGTGTGGGGTCAGGGGAATCAATTCCAGTGGCGTATGCATTTTAGAAAATAAATGATAAAATTTCGTCAAAACATGAAAATATTTTTTACAAGAAAAAGTTATTTTCTCACATTTTCATCAACCCTTGAAATTAGTAACGAGCCTATATTATTTTGGTATTATTCGGATTAATGAAAAATCTAATTTTTTTGCTTAATTTTGCACACCTCCTATTTTGAGGTCATAGAACACAAATTTGAGTTTTTTGGCGATTTTTCAACGTTTTTCCAAAAAAAAAAACATTTTTTACTTTAATTTTACCTTCTCTGAATTTATTTTGCCACATGAAAAAAATAATAAAATTTTAGTCTTAACATAAATTAAAAAAGATGTAAAAGCAGAACGATAGACAATCCAAGTTACACCGACTTGCCAATTCACCACCAATCTTGCAATTTAATATTAAATACGATATTCACACGCATTGCTTCATCAGAAATATCCACTATATAAGGAACACGAAAGCTCTGAGATCATCAGCTTGAAAGAATCAATAAATATTTCGGGTCTTTCGTGTTCCATATTTAGGATTTCCATATCGAGAATATTTTTGATCAAATTGCGGGTCGAGCGAAGAATGGTTCGCATACCTTATAAAAATGTCATAAAGAAAACAATTAAACCTGGTAACAGGTCAACATTTTTAGAATTTCGAGTTGAATTCGGACGTAAATGTTTTACCTACTTTTTATTGAAAATTAAGGTTTTTTCCTTACTTTTTAAGTGTTTTTTCAATTCAATTATTATTATTTTTTAAATACTATAAAAGGCAGCCACAAAAACAGCTTCTGATTCATGTTTAACAATCGAAAAGTAAAAAGTGTGCAAAAAAATAGCGAAAAAATCGCATTTTCCAGTATCCGAATAATTACTAATATTGATTTTTTTGCCTTTTAAAACTCTTAATACCGTACGCGAAAAAACTTTTGTTAAAGTTGCACATATCTCTGCAGCATTCAAAGTGGTTAGTTCTGGATTTCGTTCCCGAATCCCATGGTAAACATTTTTAACCATTATTCGTTCTTTTAACGTTAACTGAGTTTTTTTTGTAGTCGGATAACTAGTTAAAGGTTGGTTAATATTCATAATTTATAGAATTAAAAGCACTTAACAACACTAAATCTTTATATACAATTATATACACTAAATAAGATAAACTATTATAAAATTTGCACAAAACAATATCTATATACTACAATTATTAGAAATTTATAATATTTAGAAAATAGCCTGTATAGCAAT
The DNA here is from genome assembly GCA_019359885.1 of Listronotus oregonensis. Taxonomy (NCBI): domain Eukaryota; kingdom Metazoa; phylum Arthropoda; class Insecta; order Coleoptera; family Curculionidae; genus Listronotus; species Listronotus oregonensis. The sequence continues at coordinate 4,498 of JAHBCN010016703.1, forward strand.
TAAAATTTAAACTTACAAAATCTGTCCATAATCAATAATAACTAAATAATATAATCGAACAGCACGAAAACCCTGTCGATACGCTTATTTTCAAGTCTCTTCAAGTTGTAAACTAAGAAATGTGTGTTGCCACTTTTATTGTCTTCCCGATAACAATGATTTCAATACATATTGGCGTGCTATTTTAAGTGCGATCGCTGGCTGGTAATATATTCTTGCGAAATATGACAACGTGGCGATAAAACTTTTGGCCGGCTCACTGTTATTTGAGCGGAAAAGTATATCATAGGCTTAAAAATCATTTACTAGTGTTAGATTTTTATTCAGCCGCTTCGTCGGTTGGGTGGCCGGTATTAAATTAGTCACTGACAGAAATTTTGGACTTTAGGTATAGTTCGCATATTTTGGCAGATATTCGCGGAAAACTCATTTTTGGGATTTTAGGGGGCCATTTTCAGCGGGTTCCCACGTCGGAATCGTGATAAACTTTTTCTCGCTCGAAAGCATCCGCGAAAACCTAAGAATTGCGCCACAAATACAGATTTATATACGGCTCTAAAAACTTTCAGGTCTTCAGTTACTGGACTATAATTCTGAAGGTATGCTCAAAATTACAGCACTCCTACTCGGTGTTGCATTTTCCATGTCACTAAGTATATATTTTTTTAGTTTAGACAAATTACCTTTTAGTATTAAATTGTTTGTCGAATTCCCTCGTACATTCGATAAACTCTTAAAAAAAGACTGCTTTCAGCCTATAGAAACATGTCTGCCTAGATAGAGCGATGTAACAGTTACTCACGTCCAGTTTTATGACGGGATCACGTCATATTTCAAGTCGCTTGACTGAAATTACGACAGCTTCTAGAAAACTTCTAAGGTTATTTATCAGTGCCAGCTTGATGTTAGATCTTGGAGAGTTATTGCGAGAGAGCGCATTATTCGAACATAAAGTCGTAAAGTGTCAGTGGCACAGTTAGACATGAGACGTGTTGATTTAAGGTAGTTTACTCGAAAAGCGGCTTTTCTTAGGAATTCAATGAAATTGAAATATAGGGTTAGTTAAAGTGTCTTTTTTCTAATTGAAAAAACAAATATCGTCTGAAGCGAGATGTTAACAATCAAATTGTGGATAATTAACATTGTCGATATAGTCCAGTAACTAAAGACCTTAAAGTACTCAAAGGTGTAAATAAGTCTGTACAGTTTTCATTTGTAAAGCAATTCTTAGGTTTTCGCGGATCTTTTCGAGCGAGAAAAAGTTTATCACGGTTTTGACGTGGGAACCCGCTGAAAATGACCCCCAAAGTCCCAAAAATAAGTTTCCCGCGAATATCTGCCAAAATAGGAAATAAAGAATTTTTGTTCAGACAAAAAATAAAGATCACCTAGAACCCAAAAATGGTTCTATCATTTTTTCGCGAAAACAATATTTTTTGCAAGAACGGCCGCCGAAAAATCCATAATATTTCACACTGGATATAGATCTGCCTAAACGGCTAAAAAATGGAGATGGGCAAAACATTTTTATCAAACCAAGAAAGATGGTAAAGGAAATTTTGGGATATTGACACATGCTAAGGTTTCATTATAAAAAAGAAAGTTAATAATAAAGCTTTTTTTAAAAAAATATCAATAAATTGATGACAGCTTTTTTAATATTCTAGAATAATAGTTTTCCCATTTGATAAACATTGAAAGTTAAAAAATTTACATTATTGCCCAAGTAATGGAACAATTCGTCCGCCCGCTTATAAGTGAATTCATGAAGATAGCGGTTTTCCCCAGGGTAGAGCGGCAGCTGAAATGAGGGGTTTTCCCCGATCTAATCACTATCAATTTTTTAAAAAAAAAAATTAGGAACCATTTTTGTAGATTACAAGGCGATCTTGATATTTTGTTTTAACAAAAATTCTCCAATTTGCATATTGTGGCAGACATTTGCGGAAAACCCGTTTTTTGGGCCTTGATGGGCCATTTTCAGCTCTTTCACACCTGTTAATGTTGATAATTTTTTTTTCGCTGGAAAGCATCCCCGAAGACCTAAGAATTGCGCCACAGATGAAAGCTGTACAGATTTATTTACAGCTTCGTCTGACGTTTTGTATAGAAAGTGGGGCATAAATTATCAAAGGTGGGTCCAAGGTCGATGTACTCTCCCTGCGGCGACTGTCGAGACTTCTGATTTTGTTGGGGTTTTGGTCTGCGGGGCTTTCGGTTCCGTTTTAGCTATTGGCTGCAACGGAAAAACACCCACTTTTTTGTCTTGGAATACCTTGCTTATCCCGTTTTCTTAGATGCTCCCTGTTAGAAATATACAGATTTCCTTTCTAAATTTGATAATATTACTAAAATCTTCTAAAAGGTATCTCCTACTGTCAAATAACATAATATTCCTGGTAACCAAGCACACTGTCTGCTGGAATTCAAGACACTGTTAGGCTTTTAATATCTGCCTTTTGGGATCAATTTTTGATGTTTTGGCGTTTCTTAACCTTTTTATGTCCTAGAGAAATTTGGATTTTAATAAATGTTTGGAAAAATGGCTAACTTTCGTTAAATTTAGAAATACATTCCCAAAAGATTCTTAGAAGTCTCAAAAATACGTTAATCTTCAAATTTGTGAAGAGCGTCAAAATTCTCTTATATCTTTATCTCTTAAGATTATGACAAATGCCGATTTTTTGCGCTCCAAGTTCCAGAAGGCGGTACATGGCTTAACGTACTTCCATCCACGTATTTTGAAAACCTTTAACATAACAATACTTTTCGTATATCTGTTGGGCTAAGATTAGGTTTACCTGTGTCAGGAGAGCTCACCTGCATTTGCGGCGAAACTGTAGACATTTACGGCTATCATGGGCTTGGTTAGGTTAGGCTAGGTTAGGTTAGGTTTAAAGTGACGATGACGGTCTATTGTGACTCACGCCTTTTTATATTCCTCCCAATAGAAACACACTTCTAATGAATCCGATATCAGATTGGAAGAGAGGTCTTACATCTCCCCTTACTCGTGTCGCTACCGGATACGAGCACAACATGTGTTCTGGTGTCCCTGTCTTCTAGAGAGTATGACGAGCAGACGATTAGATTTGTTACCAGGTCCTTGTAACAGGAACCAGATGTTCCTTTAAAGCCGTATCTCCGGCCTTTCCCTATGAAAACGGGATGGATTAGCCCTTCTTCGTGAAACAGGCGCTGGACTTCAGGGGCACCTTTCGAAACGGATTTGTCCGTTTTGGTCGCGCACCTTGGTCACTTTTTTTCTATGAAAGCGGTTCGCTTTCTAATTGAAACTAGGGGAAAATAATAGTCACCACGGCAGAGCCCCGCATTATCGCATAAGGCTTGATACTCCGAGAGGTAGCCCTGTATCTTAGAGGCACCGTTGGAGACACCTGTTTAAGGCACAGGATTCTTGCTCATCGACATAGCTAACACCTTGAGTTAAGCCTTGTGTTCGTCTTAGCTTCGAATCCCGTTCCATACGGTGGCAACAAGAGTTGCCGATAACCAGCAACTCTAGCGCATGTTCCAAAATAACCTACTGGGCCCAACCACTACATCGACGTGCGAACATACGAAGGGATCATCATGGGCTAAGTTGCAAAAAAAGTGCAGGACGTGTCTCCAGACATAGAAAATAAATGGGACACTCTGTATATTAGATACTCAATTTATCGCATGCTTTTAAATAAAGTAAGCATGTAACACTGTAAAAAAATCTTTTAAATTAAAGTATACAATTTCAAAGCAGTTACCTACGCTCCTGGCCCATTTCACCCTGTCCAACCCTTAATAACCCCTTAGACAGGAAGGAAATCCTGCTGCCACGCCGTCGTCGTATCCTGCGAGATGTCCTGGTGCGGTCAGCACGTCGGTTCGCGTTTGTGGCGCTGTCTTGTGGCTGAAACAAGACAAATTGCTCTAGGCGGCCGGCTGTCTACTCTTCCTGATTCAGTTTTTGTGATACGTAGGAACGAGGGTAAATTCGACGCGACAGTTGATAGTTTCACCAAACAAAATAGAAATTTGATTTGAGGAAGGAGCAGAGAAATAGAGGTTATTGGGTTTCGATCGAAAAAGCTATTAATAATTGAAAGTTATGAGGAACCGCATTGCATATTCTCTCGAATAGTGTCATAACCAAGGAAGTTTAAAGGTGTATGGAAGCCCAATGCTATGGCCCATTCGATCAAAAAATGTCCAGCCCAGTATGAAAATAACTGTCAGAGTTGGCCCCGCCGATTCTGCGCAATAACAAATTCCACAAATAATTTAATGTGTTGCCTACTTACACACTGATAAATCAGTGTGAAGTTAGCCAACACATTATAATTTTATGAGAGCCGGATTACCGTTTTTTGGATTGATCAAAACCTTCTTATTTTAGTGATTAGTGTTTAGTAAATTGTGACTATAATTTTGTGTTTATTGTTACTTATAATATCGTAACAAAATGACTAGAGGTTGTATGGTTTTGTCTTGCAAATCCAAGGGTAACATACGCGTCTTTTTAACTTTAGGTAAGTATTTTTTATATTTAAATTAGGTGCTTCTTATAAGACGTAACGTTAGGTAACCGAATAAATAATAATATATCAATTATGAATAATAGAAAATGAAAATTTCATAGGAAATATTAGTGAGAAAAGTAAGGCAATCTTAACTATCTTTTAGATGATTTCCCAATGTTTGTGTATTTCTGTGGATTATTAAAAAGAAATAAGGTTTACATTTAGGTACTTTTTATTTCATTTAATAATTTAGTACACTCTTTTAAAGATCAAAATTATTGATTACTGGGGAGACCAGGCAAATTTTAATATACAGGTCCCTCTAATTGAATGAAAGGAAGTACAATTTTGGTACGGTTTTTGGGGCGCTGATTACAAATCTAAAAAAACGGCAATGTTTCGTTTTCGAGATATTCATCATCAAAATTGAAAACCAAACTAACCTTATTTACACTATTCCTCCTTCTTTTTGCACAAAATTTTGATTTTTACACTAAATTGGCACATATTTCACCAACACCTTTAAAACTTTTTTTATGTTTATTTTACACCTTTTTTACACTTTTATTTTTAAGCAAATATGGTTGCTGCCTTTGAACTTAAAAGTTCGCAATTTAATGGAAAAAAGATGTAAAATAAATGAAAATACAAGGTTTTAAAAGGTGTTTATAAAATATCGTGTGCCACTTTAGTGTAAAAATCAAGAATTGTGTAAAAAAGAAGGGAGAATATAGTGAAAATGAGGTTAGTTTAATTGTCAACTTTGATGATGAAGATCTCGGAAACGAAACGTTGCCGAAAAGATATTTTTTCAGATTTGTAGTCAGCACCCCAAAAAACCCCGTATACCAAATTTGATCAAAATCGGAGAGGAGGCAACTTTCGAGACAATACCATTTGTTTAAAAATAGATTAGATTTTTGGTTTCTTAATCTTGCACTACCAACTTTTTAAGCTCGACACACATAATATTTAACGGATACTGTTACAATGGATACTCAGGTACCAAAGGTTACCAAACATTTTTAACCACTCTTATTCTGTCTCATGAATGTTTGTTATTAGTGAAAAGTATATGCCTAAAAGCAGTTATAAAAATTTTCCTTTTAATGTACAACCAGAATCTTAGGATTAGATTAAACTCATTTACACTATCTTGCCCTTCTTTTATCACAAAATTGGTGATAAGTACATAAACTATCATACAATGTTTGAAATTATTTAAAAATCGTGTTTTTTTTATTTACAAAGATTTTTGGTAAAAATACAAAACTTCCAAAAATATCGACCATTTAAATAGAAGGAGTAAAGTGGCGCCATCATTTTTTCCATATTATATCAGATGATATAAAATCTAATATTCACAATAATTTTAAATATTCTATAGTAGTATCCTTTAATAACCAACAATTTTGTGCAAAAAATAAAAAAAACAGTGAATGTTGGAATTTGAATTTGATGATGTCAATTTTATAGATAGTAACAAAGAATTAGAAAATCCGGCCCTGACCTACTATTCATTGCGCAAATTCCGCGGGGCCAACCCCCCTATTCCCGCCCTGCACGCCTGGACAATTTTGTTCTACAATATTGGGCTTCCATACACCTTTAAACTTCCTTGGTCATAACTCAAAAAACTTGCCAAAGTTCGTTTTTATTTACAAATTATTTTAATTTTTTTAAACATTTTAATTTCATTAAAATTTAAAAATAGCAGAGCTCGGACCGATCCTTTAAAAAAGGAATCGATTTACGGATCCGGATCCTCGAAAAAGAATTGAATCACCAATACGAATCACGAATCATTTTTTAAGGAAATAATAACCAGGGAATCGATTTCTATTTATCGGGCCGATACTGGATCATCTTTAGTTTTTATACTTATAAAATTAATAATAAAATAAAATAATAATAATATAAATAATAAAATTTTTAAAAATTAAAATATAATTTTTTTATTTTAAATTTAATTATTAAATTAGTTTTTTAAATCTTTAAAAAGGTTATTTTAAAATTTTAAAAAAAACCATTTTTTTAAAAAAATTTTTTGAATTATTCCCCAAAATTAAAAAATTCCAAAATTTTTTTAAATATTCAATACCAAGCAACTTTAAACCATCTTTTGAATTTTAAAAAAAAACCATTTAAAACTCCGGGGGAAATTTGTTTAAAATTTTTTTTTGCCCTTTTTCCCCAGGGAAAGGGGAAAAAACTTAAAAAAGGGGCATGAGGGAAAAAAAAAATTTTTTAAAAATTTGCCTTTTTGAAAAAGGGAAAAAAAATTGCCAAATGTTAATTTCTGGACCAAAAAACTCACGGTGGGTGTGCCACAAACAAAAACCCCCTTTTTTTTTTAAGGGGGAAAAAAATTTTCCCCGAAATTAAAAAAAAATTAAAATTAATTTTTTTGAAGAGACCAACAAAAAACCCTCGTGCCAAGTTTCAAAAATTTTAATAAGCGAATCTTGAATTATTCAATTAAATGTAACCCCCAAAATTACCAAATTGGGGGTTTTTGAAAAACCAAACAGGCCCCAAAAAAAAAATGAATATTGCCCCTGAAAAGGGGGAAAAAAGTGTAATAAAAGGAATGGTTTTTAAAAAAAAATTTGAACTTTAATCGACGAAAGGAAAGGGATTATGGAAAAACAGTTTTAGAGCAGTATCTAAAAAGGGTTTTGGGTTTTTTTCGGGCCCCCCCCCTTTTTTTTGAACTATTAAATTTATTGTCAGTAAGTTCAAGTCCAAAGGTACCGAAATAAATAATTATAAATGTTCAATGGGATTCAAAAATAGAGCCGAAGAAAGAGGGGAAAGAGATCTTAATATTCTACTGAGTGGGGGGGAAAAAACAAAAGGGTTTAAAAGGGTTTTTTTGGGAAGAGGGTAAAAAACACTATAACAGTATTGTGCACTTTGAAAAAAAACAAATTTTTTTTGTAAAAATTCGAAAAACTTTAAAGTCCAGGAAGAAGATGAAGGCGAAGAATGGCATTTTTTTTTAAAAAGATGGAAAAAAAAATGGGAAATTTTTTAAAAGAAATATTTGTTTTACCGATGAATGTCACCCCCCCCAAAAGGAACCAAATGTTAAAATTGGGTATTGGAGCCAAGAAAAAAACATCGCTTTGTTCATACTGGACAAAATTTCCCCCAAAAAAAGTTTCGGGGAATTTTCAACCATTTTTTGGGGCCCTTTTTTAAAAGGACTATAACTGACGCAGAAACCTTTTTGGGAAAATTTTTAAAACTTGGCCCCCCCTTGGGGGAAAATTGTTGGAAAATCAAAAAAACCGGTACCAAAAAATGGTTCCCCCCCCCTAATGCCCGATGGTTAGGAGTCCTGGAAAATGTTTTTTAAAGGAATATTATTTCCACGTACCGGAATTTTGGGCCAAAGGGGTCACCTGATCTTTCACCGAATGACTTTTTTCTGGGGGGTCACTTAAAAGTGTTATTTGTAATAATAATTGTAAAATGTGACAATCTAAACTAGCTACAAAACGCTATTTCACTAGAATGTAATAAAATTTCGCAATATCAACTTAGTAACGTTAGAAATGAATTTTATGATCGGTTGGGATTTTGTTTACCTGGTAATGAGGGTTATTTAAACATTTGATTAATTAATGTTTATATGTAATTTTCTATCATTTTTTAAAAAATTATTGTATTTTATTTAATTTTTTTCCACACCTAATAAAATATTAAGAGTACAGTTCTCTCATTTTTACGGATGTATTTCCGATCTTCTGAGTTAAACATTTACAATTATTTATTTACGATGGCTTTGAAAATTTGAAAATTTAAAAGGAAGAGGTGAATTTTGGTTTTAGAAACCTATTTGCAGATTCAGGATATAACGATTTTTTAGGGATGCTGGTTAAAATCTCGAAAATTAATAATTTTGAGTCAACATTGGGAAATTTGAAATGGCGTATTCAAAATTGATGATTCCTACTCAACTCTGGTTCTGGTAATTTCAGATTTGTATTGTAACTTTTTTAAGCAGCTGGATCTTAATAATTTGTAAGAACATATTTACAACTATCGGGAAAATCAGTGAATTAAAGTACGAATTGCAGCCCATCCACTCTACTTGCCAGATTTAACTCCCCTAGATTAAACCAAGAGGTAATAGCAACCGTGGCAACGCGTACAAAAGTAAATGTGATGAAAAACACAGGAGGCAACATCTTTGCCCCTTTTTAAAGTTTCTTTTTAATAACCCTTACTCTTTTTACAGAAAAAATATATTATTTATTTTCTTGCTCCTCTGTTTTAATGCTCGACTTCACTGGAAAAGTTCATCTGTCAAGCACCCTGTTCGTGTGAGGTGAAAAGGGCAAGTTGGCAGCTCCAATACGGCATCGCTGTCGACCCGACGCGGATTAATGACGATTCTCTGCGATTCATCACTCTTCCACCTTCTGGCCTGCTCCTGGTTATCTGTTTCAGTTGCTTATGGACCCACTATAGTCTTAATAGACCTAAATACCAAACTTACCAAATCTGTCATTTTTTAAAATTATTTTAAAAATAGGATTCTCTAATGTCAATTCTTATTTTTATTTAACATGACAGTACTAATATACCACTAACGGTATATATGTTTTTTAATAACTGTATAAATAAAATAAATTTAAATATATAATGTCCTAAATACCAATTAACAATATTCTAAAATTAAATAAATAACTAACTCTATATTTAAAAATTATAAACTTTATCAAGTCCTAGGTCTTCCTGGATTGTACCTAGTACCAATGCTGCATTACCCCGTTGCACAGCTAAACAAATTCTTTGGATAATAAAACTTTGAGGTTTTTTGCATGGTATTTTTTTGCAAACTTCATTTATAAAACCATTAGCCTCATCACTCAAGGAACCAAAAGTTTTAACAGCAAAAGGAATAAAGATTAAGCGGTCTTCAAGCTCTTTATATTTTAGTTGTTTTTTATTTTCGGCAATACGAGCAGCCGCACCTACTAAATTAGGAGTTTTATCCAGATAGCAATTTGCAAGTGTATGGCTGCAAGTAGCGTCCCAAAGTAATTGTTTTCCATATTACCAAGGAATAAAGGTCATTCCATCTACACGTTTTCCATCGCTTCTGCAAACTCTAAGAGGCTCTAACTTCAGCTAAAATTAGAGCTCGCTTGATAATAATAATTCTCTTAGATGTATACCTCAGATCATACCAAATATACTTATCTAAAATGAGGACCAAGTTCCTATCCAAAAATTTCAGTCTTTTACAGTACTAACCAGAACTAAATAAAAACCAATTCTACCCTTGATTCTCCGGTTAATCATCATCTTCCAACAGTTGCCCTTGTTCTTCATAAAATGCCCGCTATTATTTTTAAAGTCAGACAGATCAAGCGTATCCTTTCTTCTCTTAATACCAAATAATCGGCCGGGCTGGATGGCATACACTAATCGTCTTAAACAATGTGCTCCTGAGCTTGCACCCATCTTAATTTGCCTCTTTCAAATCTCTTACGACTCGGGCACTTTTCTGGAGAGCTGGAAAGCTGCACGTGTGCAACCTGACCCCAAGAAAAATGCAAAACCCTTCCTTCTAACCATAGACCTATATCTTTTCTTTCAGTTGTCTGTGAGGTAATAGAAAAATTTATTAATTCCCGAATCTTAAAATATTTGAGAAAACATAAAATTTTACATGACAGAGACAGAAGATTTACAGCTGATCTTCTTTCCTTTATTTCACACAACTGGAACAAGTCCCATGAGTTTCTTGCTCAATCCCAGATCGTTGCTTTTGACATATCCAAAGTTTGATAATGTCTAGCATTGTGGGCTCCTTTCTACGGTCTTTTACCTAAGCTTTGCTCTTGGCTCTTCAGTTTTCTTTCCAATCGACGTATATCAGTTATTGTAGATGGTTATTCCTCCAGCTTCTGCCAAATTAATGCTGGGGTGCCCAGGGCTCGGTACTGTCACCCATTCTGTTTCTTTCTTTACATCAATGATCTTTTTCGTTCCACAATCAATCATATTTATACTTTTACTGACGATAGTACCCTTCACTCTAATATGTAATTTTCTAATCCGCCCTATGAATCTGATGTAGAAAACAAGCTCAGGTCAATGCAGATATCTCTTTGGCAAGACCTAAAATAAATCTTGGATTGTGGCGCCAAAAATCCTGTCCAGTTTAATGCTTCAAAACACAGTCATGTTCGCTGTCGCGAAAAAAGTCTGCCAATACTCATCCGTTACAGCTTTAAAAAAGCTATGGATTTTTCGAGTTTGAAAGAAGGAGAGCAATCCTTCTAATCTCTATAATCTGTATGTATCCCGCATCAGACTCTCCTTAGAATATTGTTCTTATGTCTGGTAAATGGTGTCTGCTACAACACTTGGCATTAACTTCTTTTAAAAAGATTTGTGTGTCTTAATAATGATCACATGTTTACAGAAAATCTTTCTTTGCTTGTCCACCTACGGGCTGTAGGGATCTGTCGCTGTGGCAATAACTTTCTCAATTTTTTACTGGAAATTAAAATACTTATGTAAATATACATACCAAATCTCATACTTTTATGTCAGACGCTAACAAAGTTATAATAGGGGAAAATATGCTGAACCCTTTTGTGTAATATACATTGCCTTTGTCAGGCCGGAACTTAGAGCACTAGAAAATCGTCTATCTATATTTTTATATCTAACGAAGTAGGCAGTTTTTCGGCTCATTATATTTAATTTTCAATATTAAAAAACATTATCCTATTTCTTCGTCTAATTATTCAGATTTTTTTACATTTTTTTTTCTTGTTAGCTTTTTTTTCGGGCCTGTTACTGCGTATAATAGGGCCCAATCGGATTTCTCCTTGGTGAAGATCAAAGGCGTCCCGTTCGAGCTTGCGATCAATCACTTCTGACTGTTCCAAAGAGGATCATTTATTATCCGCTGTTCATATTTGAAAACATCTTTTAAAGATTTCACATCCAAATCAAATCAAATCCGACAGTGATAAATGCCAGAACCGGATTTGAAATTTATTTAGGGGAAACACTTTCAAATATTGAAAAGTTTGTTTTATTTTACGGCACATACTTATAAATTTACCGTTTATTACTTTTTTTTTGCTCTTAAATAACGTCCTGAAATTTTTAATAACACTAAAATCTTGGACTTTTATTGTCTTTATTTGTTAATTGATACACAACGTTTCAGTTAGTGATGTATCTCCAACCGTTTTTAAGTGATAACTTAAAACTAGTGATAGCAAAGCAAGACCAAGACCAAGACCGGGCTAGTCTTGGTCTTGGTCTTGGTCTTGCAAGTCTGGTCTTGGTCTTGGTCTTGCAAGCCCAAAGAAGGTCTTGGTCTTGGTCTTGCACCACCCGGTCTTGGTCTCGGTCTTGGTCTTGCTGCAAGAGTCTTGCTGGTCTTGCTTTTTTTTGGAAGTAATAATTTAAACTAAGCAATTTTAAATAAAATATATATATTTTTTATACTTACAAATAAATAAAGATGGAGACTATATTTTTTGCTTTAAAATTTTAAAATATACCAATTTTAACCTTACATGTACATTTAAATTATTTGATTAAAAAGGATATTTTAAAGGTAGGGGTTTATTTATTTATAGCGCTTCATTTTAGTGATAGGAAATATTTAAATTTTCTTTGAAGAAGCATGTAAAATTACAATACTGAGTACTCTGAGGGCAGAAAAAAAACTTACGTCAATTTTTGTTTTAAAAAATTACCATCATCCATGAAAATGATTCTGATATGTAAACATTGGTTTCTAATTAAAAAAAAAAAGGGTATTTAGGAAGCTTTTCAGTTCAAATAAACTTTCTATTTTCAAATTAGTCAAACATTTGCCGTACAAAGTTTGTACAAATACTTTATAAACATTCTGCATATACAAGGTGGCTCGATAGTGCGACAAAGATCGATATATCCGAAACCGTTCATAATGGTAACTGAATATACAAAAATTATAGAAAAAAGGGCGTAAAATGTAAAATTATTTTCTATTTCAGAATTTTTCCCAAAAAAATCCACTACCACTAAAGAAAACTTCCTTATTTTTAGCTTTTAACCTAAAATAGAAAAATTATAGCAAAAAATTCATTTAAAAAAATATCTTCCCTGTATATTATGCTGGAAATTCTTGAACTGTCATATAGGTACAATGTCGACGTAGATGGTTTTTTATATATCATTTTCGGTTTTGACAAAAATGACGTCATCATTATACTTTTGGCATTGTTTTGACTTTTCCGTCTAAACCGGAAGTGAAATTTAAAATTGTAAAAAATTAAAAACGTATTCCTACATAAAATGACAAATATATTTTTTATTAAACCATCACTTTTACATTTATATCTTAGTTTAAAGGAGCAATCTAATGATGCCACTTATTACAGTGTGGCACAAAAATAATGTTTTCCTGGATTCTGGAAATTTTTGATCCAGTAAGTGGCATCACTAGATACCTAATTAAAAAAAAAAAATTAGGAATAGGTAAGTAATTTTCAGCTTCTATAACTTTTGTACTTTAGTTTTCTCGTCGTAAACGGTTTTGAAGATATCGAGCTTTGTCGGACCATTGAGTCACAATCTTATTATTTTTGAAACATGTTACTGAATCTACTAGTTCGTTTTTAGATAATTTTTAGATAATTTTATTGAAAAACAAGTGATCGATTTAATTATTATTTTATTAAAAAAACCTGTTACCATAAAATAATCGCCTTTTTAGGCAGATCTCGACACATTTTTGTAATGTGTGTATGAAATATCTCTGTATATTGAATATAAAAATTGAATATTATAATTTAAAAAAAATGACAAAAGTCGGTCGGTCAGGTCGGTCTTGGTCTTGCGTAGTCTTGCACCCCTCGGTCTTGGTCTTGCTGCAAGACCAAGACCAAGACCGCAAGACCAAGACCGGTCTCGCTCATCACTACTTAAAACTATTATTAAAAGCTACGACTTAATACTATCCGTTGTTCACCGAAGCTTGACGGATTTTTGACGGTTGCCAGATATTCGGAATGTCGATACTAGGCTTGCTAAATACATTTTGGTTGTTAACAATATTAGAGGTTCCTTAAATTGTCTTTTCTTTCAGTGGATTTCTTTATGAATAGTTTTAGCTTCCAACCATTGTATGCCGTATTGTTTTGACCATGCGTGGTCGGCAATCCCTGACTTCGACTTTTCACCTCGTTCCGTAATTTGCTAGATACAGTCATTATTTGAAACATTGTTGTCCGGTCTCGTCTTAGTAAGAATACTTCTTAGAGTGGTTTGATATTTAAATGCCGTTTAAATATTATACTTATTCGCGATTCTGCGAATCTTTTTCGAAGTTCTTTTAATATAACAATTTGTAATAAATATTTGGTCCTGTAGTGTCTTCTTCAAGTTAAATTATTGTGTCCTATTTTAATATTTATCGATTGTATCCTTTCCCAGTAAATTTGGTTGTTAGTAATAATAATAATTGTAACCATTTATTTTTCTAGAGACATTAAAATGAATGCATGGATTTCGTCAATAGACACATAATAATATACATACAAACACGAAAAACACAAATTTAAAAAAAAAAAAAAAGGGCGAGGGAAGGCGAGGGTAGGGCGAGGGGAGGACGAGGGGAGGACGAGGGAAGGGCGAGGGAAGGGCGAGGGAAGGGGGGAGGAGGGCGAGGGAGGGGGGGAGAGGAGGGGGGGGGAGGGGGCGAGGGGAGGGCGAGGGGAGGGCGAGGGGAGGGCGAGGGGAGGGCGAGGGGAGGGCGAGGGAGGGCGAGGGGAGGGCGAGGGGAGGGCGAGGGGAGGGCGAGGGGAGGGCGAGGGGAGGGCGTGGGGATGGCGAGGGAAGGAAATTGATTAAAAAACAAAATAATCTAAAGGTCATGTTTTTTTGGATTCTTTCTTTTTATGGGGGTAGTTTTAAGCCCCTATTATAAGCCCTGATATCACAATTTCAATGCATAATAAAAAAAGAGTTTTTAGTTATTCTAAAAACATGGCATTTATTTGATAATCTGAGCTTTACTTTCAAAATATTTCAAAAGAACCCTAAAAAGCCCTAGTTTTTACTGTTTTAAGGGTGTTTCTGACATTAAAATCGTAATCAGTAACCCAAAACATTTCCCGGTAACTATTTTCATAAAAATTCATTTAATATTGCCCGTGATATTCAATATATTTTTTTATTTTTGGCCAAAAAAATAGTTTGGCCAAGTTGTATAGCGTTTTGGAGCAAATCCCAGTAACCAAACTTTTTAATTCCATTTTGAACCTTTCTTGACAAATTTTTAAAAAAAAATTT
>JAHBCN010016704.1:0-19126 GCA_019359885.1 Listronotus oregonensis
GATAATTATAGTTTTTTAGGTTTTGTAAAGCTCAAAACTCAACTTTTAGAAAATAAAATTGTTTTTTGTAAAAATTTGCGTAAATTATGAGTAAATTCAATTTAAATAAAAAAATATTTTCCCTCTTAATTAAATGGGAAACTAATATAAAAATAGCGACACCTTGGGTTCAGCAAAGGGCTCATTTTTTGGGAGACAAACGCTTGAAAAACCCATACTCACGGTCTCTAGGGAAACATATAAAACCGTGACGTATCGGTGTTGTTCTAACAGCGTTCGATCTCGGGTTTTTCTATGTATTTTAAAAAACCTTTCATTTTATTATCAACCCGGTGAAGGTCGATTTAGGTTCGGATCTTCTACTCCCTGTTTATAAGCTAGTATTAAGAAATTTTTATTCCTCCCTTTCCCCAAAGGGTAATTTTTAAGTTAAATACAAAGCCAAATTACATTCTGTTTGCAAAAACTTTTAAGGTTTGCCTTCTCCCTCTAAAGTATAGAACATAGGAGAGAAACGATCCCTTATTCGAGAAACGACACAATTTGAATCAATAATTTCGGGATTTCGTCATGTCCACTACTGCTCCGCATAAAAAACCAGGAACAAGCAAGCAGAAAGAAGTTCTGTGTTAAGTTGACACCAGACGGGTTTAAAAAGTTTGTAAGATATTGACCTGATAATATTGAACCAACACAAAATTATTATGTTGGAAGTGTGTACTGCATTTTTTTCACATACAAATTAAATATAAACCCATACTTCTAAGCAAATTCGTGTTACTAAACAACTCCAAACAAAAGTAAATGAAAATTTGACGGACCGGGTCTATCGTTTAAAGCAGGGCCTCCAAATACGGCCCGAGGGCCCATCCGGGCCCCCGGACAGATTTTGTCCGGGCCCCCGGAGAGCTGCATACTTGAAAACTCCTTTTAGAGAACAAATAATTTTTATAGCAAATTAAATTTAGTTTACTGAAGTATTCTAATTTTATGTTGAATAATTATTAATATAAAATCTACATTGATATGGCACAACTCCGCTAATCATTTAAAATTCTTGTAGGCTTATTTTATTTTTTTGGATAAGTTGGATAAAGAAACACAGAATTGTAATGAGTAAAGGCATGTATAATATGCAGAAAATTTAACTTCAGTATTAATAACTAACAAATTATTGAAATGAATCCAACTAACATTTTATACATTTTAAATAATCACATAATTATAACAAACATAATGACATATGAAATACTAATGAGATTTATGTAATTGAGATTTTCCACTGACAATAGTTTGTGTTGTGGACTAATTTTACTTGTCCAATTATTAAAAGAGATTTAAAATGTCATCAGTTTAATTTTGATCTGTAAACATTTTTGTTATTCATTTTGGGGAAGGTTTTCTACACAAATAAGTAGTACCAAAAACAGAAAACAGACCACGAGCAAATTTATGCAAATTATCAAATTGTGTCAGTGGAAGACTTTATAAAATTCCAACAAAGATGAGTTTTGAATTTTTCTTTAAATTTTATCACTCTTTAGATCAACTTTTATTTGGGTTTGGGGCTAGGGTTTCAATGTCAGTATCAAAAAGGGTTCTGAAAAAACTTAATTTGATTCGCAATGGCATCAAAATCCGAGAAACAAGTATCAAAATTTTTCTTCAAAGCACTGTTTCGATTCAAAATCGATAGGAAAATCAGTCTCAGTAGTGTGGCTGAATATTTTACATGTTTTAAAATGTGAAAAAATTTACTTCGTAGTTGTGATTGAAAAAGTCTCAATTTCTTCCGGAATGATTTGATATTAGTGTATAAATCAGGGAAAATGCTGGTTTTCTCCTTGCAATCCCAAATTCAGTTTTCCCTGTTTTGTCAAATCAACATAGAATGCTAACTTCCACAGCCATGCGTTGTTTTGTAATTCAGTAAAGGGCGATGCTTTTCATTCAAAAAATTTCGATCACTGCTCGAAGTTCAAAAAAACGCTGAAGGACTTTCCCACAACTAAGCCAGCGTACGGCATTGATAAGGTAAATCAGTTTCTCCAATCTCTTCAATAAATTGTCGGAATTGTCGGTGATTCAGCCCAAAAAATCTGTAAAATTAACGTTGATATGACTGGTTTCAGAACGTCGACATATCCAAACATTTTCCGCACAAAGACTGTTGATGAAATACAATGTAAAACTAATGGTTTTGAACCACCGTCATTTTCTACAGCCTTTGACACAAGAGCGACCACTCCTTTATCTTTCCCACTCATGTTTTTGCCTCCATCAGTTGTAATACATTTCAAGTTTTTCCATCGAAGGTTCTTTTGATTAATGGCCATTTCAACTCCTTTAAAAATATCTGTACCAGTAGTTGTGCCATGAATACTATACATATCAAGAAGTTCTTCGTGCACTTCATAGCTTTTATCTACTCCTCGAATATAAATCAACACCTGAGCAGTATCTGACACATCCGTTGACTCATCCAAGGCCAAAGAAAACCACTCAAAATGTCCATTTTTGTCGAACAGTTGAGAGGATATATTTTCAGCGATGTTTTCTACCCTTCGAGCCACAGTGTTTGCTGACATACTGACAGTTTTTAATAAATTTACCTTTTCAGGGCACTTTTCTTCGGCTACTGCAATTATGCATTCTTTGATCATTTCTCCATCGGTGAATGGTTTTCCACGTTTTGCAATTTCAAGAGCCACACAGCTGGCACGAGTTGCAGCCTCTTGTTCAGTTTTGAGTTTTGTAAATGAAGATTGCTACGATTTCAATCCGCGCTGCATAGCTTCGAATTTTTCTGTCCGCAAACTTCCTGTATATTTTGAGTAATTTTGAAAATGTTTTGTTTCATAATGACGTTTAATGTTATATTCTGAGAACGGCTATGCTTTCATTGCAAATCAAACATAGCGCCTTGTTACTGGACTCAATTACGAAATACTGAATGTTCCACTGACTTTGAATTTTCTGCATTCACTATCAATTTTTCGCTTCTTTTCCATACTACTAATTCACACACAAAAGCAACAATTCAAATCAAAATCTGTTATAAAGAATAAAGATGTCTTAAACTTAAACACGACAAACACGTTTTAAGGAGGTATGCATTTTTATTTAACAACAGTGTCATAGGAACTGACTTGTGTTGCGCCACTAGCCTTCTTATATATTCCAATTACTGCCATCTAGAAGTGAGTGGAAGACACCAGAATTTCTGAACCAACGAGATTATTCTTAAGTGCTATTAGCGCCATCTGTTAGCGATAGAAGGTTACTTCCTATTTCCGCTTGTGTCCACCAGATGTCGTGTCACGTTACTCCTCATGTTCGTACTCATACTACTAATTACAAGCAACATTACAAATAATGACAGTAAAAGAATAATATGCAGTGTTGCCTTTTAGAGGACAGCATCACCGTTTTAAGAGGTAGCACTTTTTATTTAAAGTTTAGGACTACTTGTGGTGCAGCCATAGATTTATAATTTCACTTATGCATTGAAGTTCAGTGAAAAGATTTTGGAAAATTAATTATTTTGTAGTGCTATTCCCTTGTTGGCTAAAGTATCATTCCGCTTTGACACAGATTTGGTTTAATCTATGGCTCGTACTCTACGACTAATCTAGAAATTACAGATAATGACAGGAAAATTAATAATATGCAGTGTTGCCGTTTTGCGGACTTTAGTCCGATTTGCAGCCTTTTTTAAACGTTGTGTACTTTTTCGGACTTTTTTTTTCATCAGTGGACTATTTCACTTCTTACCACCGGCAACAATGATAATATGGTTTTGGCCCTCGGAACGTACTGGAGTAATCAGTATGGCCCTAAGGCTGGAAAGTTTGGAGACCCCTGGTTTAAAGTATCACAAGTCACATAGTTGTACCATTTTTAAATAGAAGAAGGTACTACAACTGTTCCTTTGCCCTTACCTATTCTTTGTTTGGCCCACATCCACTTATTTTTATCTTTGGACAGTCCACGAAGGCTGAGGCCCAAGTACTAAGGTACTATGGATGTCTTAAGTGTGGTGAGAGGGATATCAGGCCTTCCCGATTCAAGGTTAGAAACTCTAGATGAAATAAGTTCATAACCAGGAAAAAGGAGGTGGTTGGTTGTTTTGGAACTTATTTGGGTTTCGGTAAGAAACGATATGTAGGGTTTGGAAGATTGAAGATAATAATAATAATTAAAAATAATGAAAGTTTACGTTGGAGTTAAGACCACATATATTTGTAAATTTTCGATGGTGGCCCCCCAAATGCACCCCTCGCCCGGAGAACCGAATGGAGGGGTATTTTATCTCCGGAATACCTTACTTTCGGGTGTGCAATCATCATTATTTCCAAATTTTATCATAGTAAAAAGAAATAAAATGAAGAGGAAGAAGGAAAACTGAAAAAAAAGAGAAAGAAGGAAAACTGACTCAACCGCCCAGAACTCGAAAAGTCCTATAAGACCTATAAGACTTCACCAGTCCTTTAAAGGGCAAGTGGGGTGGTACCGCCTAAGGCGAGAAAAAGCTCCTTTACCACCTACCAAACACCTACTTATAATCAAAATTGTGAATTCGCGTATATTCGCTTTTTGCCATCTTTTTAGTTTATGTAGAATAATTTAAGCAATTGCATAACAAAGAACCAAAATACTTTTATGTAGGCAGAAACAATGCTCGTTGGTTTGGGCTTAAAGCAATATTATTTAAATTAACTTGAAAGGGCTCTGAAAAATTCTAATCGAGTTTGTTTTGCACATTTTTACTGGACGTTACTTATTTTACTGTATGTAGAATCAATTTTAGTATTTTTTTTATTGCTAGGCTTCTTTTAGGCTATTTACCTTCACCACTTTAAATGTAGCTCTTCATCGTTTTTTTTTAAGAATATCATAGGCAGCAATACTAAACACCCCGTTTTTGCAAAAAAAAGTTTTATAATTTAAATATTGTTATTAGCTTTGGGACCTTTAATAAATCTACTTTTAATAATACTATTTTATTGGTTTAGTGAATATTTATTATTTTAACATTGTAGTTCTGCTAGCCTAAAGTTAAGACAACACGATATAGATATTCCTTATACCAACTCAGTTAAACAAACAGTAGTGTCATGTGGCTCTTTTTAAGCTATTTAGTTACCCACTTTAATTTTTTGCCCTTTTCATAGAAATCATACAACATCCTAATTTTTTGTAAAATTATTTTATTTTATTTTTGTCATTAAAAAAAATAGGTAATTTTTTATTTCTTTTCCTTTGTAGCTACGTCAGCGTAAGGTTAAGCCAGCAGAATCACACCAACACATTTTGAGAGTAGGAACAATAATTTCATAACATTTTTTTTTAATTCCAAAACTTAAAGCTTTTTCATAAAGTTAGTTTTATTGCTGTTGATTAAGTTATTACTTAGTATTTATTTTTACAACCTATTTACTTATTTCCTTATTTTTTTAAAAATTTTTGCATGCCATATTTTTAGGCTTTATTCAAATGCCCTATTTTTTATTTTTGTTGTTTTTACGACTACCAAAATATTTTATAAAACGTGTTTAAAAACCAAAAAAAAAATCCAATAATATATTGTTCATATTTGTTTTTCAATGTTTTCCTATTGACAAATATTAATGTGGTATATGTGCTTAGTCTCAGGTTGCAGGCACAAAAGTATAATATAAATAGTTACTAAAGAAGCTAATCAATATTAATAAAAATGACTAATAAAACAGCTAAAAACCTACAATGATGGCACATTTAAAACAAAAAAAAATATTTTTTTCAAATATTATTGGGATGTGTTAGACAAAGTGATACCAGGTTTAAAAAAAACGGGTCTTTTAAAGAAAACCACCCACCAAATTGGACGATTTTTAAAGTTGCAATGTAAAATATAGTTTAAATAATATCATTTGAGAAAAAAAATGCGGATAAAGTAGCTTTCACCAAGAAAATCGCAATTAAAATTATAAAAATTGGTCATTATTTGACATTTTATTTCAAATATTTATGATTTACGTGTAATAAATACATGCGCCGAATTTCAGCCAGCAATAAAAACATCCCCTTTTTTGGCTACAAAAAATCGAAACATTAAGATATCAGTTTTTTTATTTTGTTCGACGGCGTAAGTATTTATAATAAATAAAATTTACAATTTAATGGAGAACACCTAACCAGAACTAGGTAATAGTTTGGAAGTTGTTGTTTGTTAGTTCTGGCTATTTTTTTCCATAAAAAACTTCATTTCTGTTAAACGGAAATAAAACAACCTTCAATAATAAAAAATTATTAGAAAACATCCGGCAACATTGCTTATTCAAGCAGAGACACGTCAAAGAACGGCATCGTATAATCTCTTTAGTTTATATTTTATGTACTTTGTTTCTCAAATTTAACTAAAAGACATGAAGCATCCGCATTTTTTTTTGCTCAAAGTGTTTTAAAAATGATGAACTTTCGAATGTATAATCAAAAAATAACGAATTTCGTGGGTGGTTTTCTTGACAAGGACCAAAAAACCTTATAATTTAGTAAAATTTACTAGCTTTACCCGGTAAAACTAGTTTTGAGCAGGGTTCCTGTACAAAATATAAAATAATTCCTTTGCTCAACGGAAATAAAAGTATATTGCTTTCTGTGTAACAAAACAAAATCCCCGGTTATCATCTTTTTTTCACAACCAGATACGAATTTGTTCGTATGCGAAAATCGGCGTATTTCGTATGAAATTCATGTGACAATTCATAGATCGCATTTAGTGTATTCCTTTTAACTTGTAAAACTGTTCTGTCCATTCTTTGACCTGTCAAGAACGGTTCTACCTAATAACGGCTTCAAAGTAAAAGGAACACTTATTGACAGTTTAAGAACGGTTCAAAACGGTTCAAGCTGTGACGGTTCTATAAGTTAAAAGGAATACACTAACTTTTGAAGCCGATAGGTATGTACGTAGAGGTCAAGGGTGATAGACTTACAGAAGTGCTCGATTTTTACTATTTGTCCGCAGATATTTGTTATGTTTGTGATGTCGCCGATTTGCCCATAAGGTAGATTTATTTTATTAATTTTTGTTAAATATTTAAATGTTAAAAACTAATTTCCATGTACACCTACTATTAGATCTGGTTTGTATAATATTTGATAAAATCAAGACTTTATACTACTTGTAAACAAAACAATAGGCAAAACGATTACATCACAAATATCGAATTGACATTAAAATTTGGCGTATATGGGCTTAAATGGGATCGAACACTCCTTGTGAAGTTTACCACCCTTTCGTAGAGGTATCTAAATTTTTCGTATGAAGCCCAATAACTACTTCCCGACCAATCGAAACCAATTTAAGCATACGAATCGAAGACGTAAAACGAAAAAAAATGGCCGCTTTAGATGATATTGTCTGTTTGAATGCGATTAATGCCATAAATGCCGAAATTCTTGCTAATCTACCACTCGAAAGTAGGGTATGGAACATTCACAATAATTCGTTGATTTCTTTGACCGCAAAAAAAATAAATGACAATCCTCAGTGAAAATCCCAGCGCACCTTCTAAAAGGGTACAGGTCCTAATTACCTACTAATATTAATAGTTAAGGTTAGCTATTTTGGATGCTTAATAACACACACGAAAATACCTTGACAAACTTCAAACGACTGATGAACTAAGACGAAAAGACTCTGCTTTATATTCAACACCTGCAATTTGTCTTTAACCTATATATTATACAAAAAAAGTAGGTTCAATAACAAATAAAGGAAATTTTAAGTTCGGACCTACATGCGAGTACTCAAAGTATTTTTACGACTAAAAGTAGCAGGTTAAACGATGACTTAACGACTTATTGTGGAACATACTGTACATTTAATAATCAACTGGAAAAATTAACGGATATAAGATTCCAAAAGTTATATCGCTTAACCAAGATGATAACTTCGGAGTTAATCAATCTTTATAATAATAATTTCTGAGTGATTTTTTTGAAAAGCGGATATGTTTTTAGCCTTTGGCGGTTTTCAGTTTTATTACTTAGAGCAATAAATTATTAAGGTTAAAAGAAAAAAAGGTAATATTTATAGTAGCTTTTTAAAGGTTATTAAAAACAAAGTCATTTTCAAACGGAAAATTAACAAGATAAGCAAATTATTCTTGGTGTAAAAGAGGGAGATCATCAAATTAGTCGATCATACGTAGAAAGCGCAAAGCTCCTAGCTAGGTTGCCACCACAGCAAATTCGTCTGTATACGTAAACCTTTTTGGGCGGTGCGGTGCCGGTGGTCCAAATTACAGTTTTAGCTTCGTATACGAACTGAAATTCAAACGCGGTCGTATAGATACATGTTAGTGTAAGCTCGAAAATCTGGCCTCAGTTAACAAAAAGAGGTAACTATGACTAACTTTAATCTAGATTTAACTAGGAGTACTTTTATAGAACAGACTAAGGAAAAATAAACAAATGGATGATTAAGGTAAATAATTTAAATGAATTATCAAAATAAATTTAATAATCCTAATGTTTTACTGAAATCACAGCAGAAGCATATACCTTTCCTTTAATTTTTAAATCGTTAATAAACTGTAAAAAACTACCTTCCTAAGAAAATATTGTGGTAAAAGAAATAGGAATCAAAAATGAAAGTTAATTTATAAAACTGTCGCGTAAGTTTTAAATTTAAAACTGGCTTTAGTGACAAAGTATTAAGTTTAATCTCATAAATTGTAATATATCTTAATGTTTATCTTTCACATTTTTTCTTGTTAAAGAAACCGCAAGCCTTTACTTATATATGCAATTAAAATTAATTGATTTGCTAATCTTAACCCAATTTTACTTTCGCTGCTTTATGCTGGATACAAACGGAACGCATGTGCTCAACACACTGCAAAATTATAAATATTTGGATCTGATTATAAAAGGTATCACAAATTATAATGGTAAACAAAAAGTAAAAAAGACCATCTGCGTCCATCGGCATTGAACCGATTATATCTTGCTTGAATAAAAAAATTATCAGAAGGTGTTCGTACTCGATCTGCCAAAGCCCATCGTACTTCAATTAAACGGAAATGGCGATGAGCATATGCACATAACACTGGTTTAACTTCCTATAATATGGGTTATATAATCCCGCTAAATTACAGAACCGTATTGATTTCCTTGTTAAAATTTGACAAAAATTAATTGTGTAAAAAATAACAACCTTTACGTATACAGGGTGAAATCAATTCGCCATCGTAAAAGAAAACAAATACAATAAAAACTTATGTCATGAAACAATGGAGGTACTATAAATATGTTCTATAGTTTTGTGGCGGATTCATGTTTCAGTATGTTTTATGTCAAAACGTCATAAAAAGTAAAAAGCTAGTATCAGAATTTCCTAAGTTTTTAGAGCAAAATTTAATTTTTTCTTTTAATTTCATCTTGACAACGGTGGTCGACTTACCACCAAAACGTAGATTAATATTTTTGATCTAGGGTTTTTTGGGTTTTTTTTTGCAGGCAATCTGCAATTTCATAGGGGTCAATAGGGCTGAGCAGGCTCAGTTCGTTATACTGTTATACTCCGGAACTTGGACCGAAGAGGTCCCATTTTCCAAAAAGTAGTAAGGTGAGTATCCCAAAAAAAACATACTGAAATATGGATGTACCTTAGATCAAAAAGCAATACGCAGCTAAGGCTTTACATTCATAGGTTATTCCATTAGCCATCGATGCCACAATGCAATATAGGAGTAAAAGAATAAAAAAAGAAGTGTGATTAACATATAGAGTACACAAAATCTACCTAGCTGTTTCTCCAAAGCGTAATATTACTAATATTAGCAAATTTGTTTTGTTAATCCAAAATCCATTTCATTCCAGGGAATAACCGAGGAATACACACGTTTTGAACTTTATGTGATCAGTGCGCTGTTGATCATATAAAAAGGCAATTATGATTTACGTTAAATTTTTCTAAAGCATAACAGACAGCAATTAAGTCTCCTCGGTAGTGTAGTGGTCAGAGTCCGGCTCGCAACCCCGACGATTTAAAAAATAATTTTTATTTTAGAAAAAATCAGTGGCGTACCATCAATGTCTGCCAAAATAAGCAGGTCAAATTCCGTACAAACGCACTGGCGAAAATAAATAAAAATGTGGTAAACTCAAAAATGCTTTTTGATACATAGTACATGTATGCCAAATTTCATTAAAATATCTAAAGTGGTATTTCAGATATTAATAATAAATGATTAATTTTTGAAAATTTTACCACCCTTTATCTCAAAAGTTAAGACGTTTAGGACATACGTTCATATCAAGTTTTCTTCTTAAAATGGACACAAAAATCACCTTCTTATATTGACATTCAATTAGAAAACACCCTGAATAATGTAAAAAACTTTACCAACCATATTTTATTTCTCGTAAACCGTTGATTTTATCGATGTCAATCAAGTATACTTTTTTTTAATTTAAGGTTAAAGCTATTTAAAAATAATACTGTTAAGACTTTATCATACAGGGTGTTAAAAAAATTGCTATTATTGTGTCAGATCCAGTCCGTCCCTGGCAAAGTAAATAAGCCAAATATGAATTAATAGGTTCATTTAAAGAAAACTTATCTAGTCACATTCATTAAAAAAAACATTAAATTACGCCTAGTATTTTAAAAGTTATTAAAAAAACGATTTCCAGGGGCGTCCGTTATGTATCTGTATCTTCCGTAAGGGTGGGTCGTAGGAAAAAAGTTTATGGAAACTTGTCATAATATTTTTAGGTTTTCTATCAGATTCCGAGAGATTGCCTACATATTCTGGGACACCATGTATATATGTATACATAGTATTCGCGGATGCGGTTAACAGAATGGACAAAATCAAAGATACGAAAAAAAGTAATTCTTGATAAAAAAAAAATCTGCTTGTCAAAAAAATATGAACTACAATGAGATTTTTATCATACAGGGCGTCTCAAAAATGGAAAAACATAAAATCAAACAGTCGTTTTTTGGCCATTTAATAAATAAAAAACTTTCTTCAAATTTATTTCTAATCCTGATTCCGAACTTACCGAAGAAAATTTGATTTTACGAAAAATAAAAAAAAAATAACATTTTTTTTTATTTTTTATAAATTCAGGTTTTCTTTAGTAAGTTCCGAATCAAGTTTAGAAGTGAATTTAGAGCAAGTTTTTTATTTAATATTTCACGTTAAAAGGCCAAAAAATGACTGTTTGCTCTGGTTTGATTTTAGGTTTCTGTATTTTTAAGATATATTATGATAACAATCTATTTTCTCATTTTAGTTCATATTTTTCGACAAGCAAATTTTTTTTTTATCAAGAATTACTTTTTTTCGTATCTTTCAATTTTTGGTCCATTTGTTCTCTTGTTAACCGCATCCGCGGACATACTGTATATAGTATATAATATACATATATAGTAATCCTTTGTGAGCTGTCATAAAAGCAAAAAAAAAACAAAATTACCAACATCTTGTTCAAGCGTTAAAGCTTTGATTTGGAGGTACCGTTAAAAAGTTTATAAAACTCAAATTAAGTCAGGAAAGTAAGAGCGGAAGAATCTGTACAAGAATTTGAATAATTTTGCACCTAATGAAATGCAAGAAAGGATGGCAGTCTATAATTTTGTAGATGGTTTGCGAGATTCAAAACTTCAAGAAAACTTTAAAATGTGGCAATTTAGCAGAAGCTTCGAAATTAAAAGTCAGGTAAGTTACCAAAAAAGAATCAGAACATATATTTTCATCAAAGCCTGAGAAAAATTTCTGACCAGTAAAGCCTTTTGAATTGATCTCCTTCGAGAGATCAAAATTCAAGGCCACCAACAAGATCGAGGCAATTTAGTCCCAGCCGTAGCCAGGTAGAAGGCGAATGCTAGCTGAACGAGACGAATCCCCCAGGGTTGTCTCCATTTACAGTTTGGGAAATTTACAACATAGTTCAAAGGTTAAAGCAAAAAATAATGAAAAGATGACAAATATAACAGTAGAAGACAGGAGCTGTTATTTCACTGATTAGAAAAAATATTCAAAGATGTGAAGGAATAGTGCGCCACTTTCTAGAAGAATAATGTAGCCAACAGTAACCAACGGACCAGCACTGGTATACAGAAAGAGCCATCGAGCTTTCTTGGTTCTACTGTAATAAGTCATAAAATAATTCTAGCTAATATAGACGATGAATTTACTCTTGGAACCGACTTAATTCAACATGGTTTTTTATATAACCTTAAATGAAGCATTGTAAAAATTGGCAATAAAAAACTTGTTTTTGCAAAAGAAAAAGCAACTGAGTAATAAAACTTATAGCTATTGGCAGTGTAAGAATAACTGGCAATACATGGATACATGGACATTTGGTGCGCTTTTTGGAATAAATTGGAATTTGGACAATGTTCAAAAGATATCTTAATAGGTCCGCTATTATGACAATATCAAGGAATGGTGCCGAAAATGCGAGACATGCGCCACTGATAATTTCAGTAAATGACTAGAAACATTCGCTCTTCCCCAACCTAGAAGCTGCAACTGTTGTAGATGAAGTTTTTGGTCGTCTGATTAAAGAAAACATTTTGGAAAAGGCCGCTTTGTCAAAGATCTGCAACACACACGGTGTCTCGTAATTAGTGGGCAATATTTCTAGGGCTTATTGCACTTCCCAAAAAAAAAATATAAACATGATTCGAAAATGCACGCCAATAAGGCTAGAGTCCACCGAAGAATGGGTCCCAAAGTCACGTTTTGCATAATATCTCTGAAACCGTTGAAGATAGGTCAGCTAAATTAGATGAAGTTGTTTATTTCCTAACCTTGCATACAGCTGATTTCCCAAATTACATATTTTTTTTTAGGGGCATTACATACAGGGTGTGTGCTTGGTATATTATGCCCCAAATGCTTTTTGTGTAGAAATAATAAAGGATTTATTATTTGGTGCTAAAAGTAATAAAATTCTACAAACAAAATATTTGAAGCATAATACACCAAGCACACACCCTGAATCACATTTAGGAGGGGGATGCAGTATTACGACTTTCGTTAACACTAATGACAAATGTAAATAGTTATATGGTAGCACCCTTAGATAAGAGTCATTTTTAGTAGGTATTTTATAGAAATAATAAGTGGAATTATCTAGACAAGTATGATTGTTTAAAGATTTATGTAGAACCAATAAATTACGTATATAAACTCTGCAGTAAATTATAAGTAGTTACTTATCTAATAGAAGTGACAAAGAGTTTTAACAAAAAGCTATTTTGTTTTCTTCCTGGGAGCCGTCTTAATTTACTACTGGAGGCAACACAGCCTTCTGGGCTTCTTGTGCCTAATCTCCCATTTTCTTTTATACCAATTCTCCGACTAGTCTTGTTCCTTCACAAGGGAGTATAACCCCAGCCCTTTGGTTGAAAGCTATAAAACTGGAACAATATTATTTTATTTTATATTTTTCTGATAATATAACAACTTGAGGGGAGATTTCCCCAGATAAAAATAAATAAATATCTGGTAGGACAACCAAATAGATAGGTCCCAATTTATGCAAGTGCCAAATGAACACTCTTATAAGGGCTGTTACCAACTCACCAAATCCTAGATGTCATTTAAACGATGCATGTAACAATAATATTTAGCCTCAATATCTGTGAAAATAAGCGAAAACTGTACCACAAACCCACATTAATTTCTAAGTTTAAGAACACATTTTATTTTAGGGTTTTAAAGATTGATCCAAATTAATATTTAATCTTTAATAATATTTTATTTTTTCATTTAAATAAAAGTCTATTTATAAAATGCGCTTATGGCGTTAAAACACAGACTTTTTCATTAAGTGAAATATTGCATATTTTTAGTATGTTAATGAATTAAAATGACCTTTTTATTGAAAAAATTTTTTAAAGCACTGTGATATATTATTATTTTTTATGAATATATTAAAAATAGCCAATTTCATGGGGGGCCTTTTTTTCTTCCAGCATAACACATTTCTAATAAAAACATTTTATATTTATTTTGGTAATGCAAAAAAGGGCAAAATTAAGGACTGATTCAATTTGCAAAATAAACCAAAAAAATGTCACAAAAGAATGTGGCTAAGAAAAATACTTGTGTTTTAAACTTTAAAAAGAAAAGATCCCTACTTAAAAAAGTTATTATACAAAGAAACATTTTTAATTTTTTACAAAAAAAAATCACAATACAAATTTAGTTGCTAATATCAGTAGTAAAAAAACTTAGAGTCTCATAAAGTACATCTAATTAGATCAAAAGCAACCAAGTGTAAATTATTAAATGATGTTTTTGTTATTATTTTGATAAAGTTGTATTTTTAAAAATTAATCATTCCAAAAATTTTTTTTTTATGATATGCCAATAGCTTATTTGAAATATTATATTATTTAGCATCACTTTGATACTCCAATAAGTTAGTTTTGAATATTAACCTGTTCGCCTCCATCATTTTGTGATAAACCTTAGATTCGTTTTGAAGATTGCTGTTCAGCATCACCTTGTAATGTTCCAATAGTTTCATTTCTAATATTCATTTGTTCATATTCCATTTGTGATACCCTGTAGATTCGTTTTGAACCTGTCACAAAGGTTTTTGGGGATTATTTTTTGGGATCCTCTAATCAATCTAGTAGTAGACGTATTAACCTGTTCAATTGTAATTTATTACTAATATTTATTTGTTGTTGTTTTGGTTTTAAAACAAAATATAAATGTGTATATTCCTTTGGGAAAATTGTGTTGTTTGACTAACTATAAAATAAGGTTTGCTTTTTTAAAATTTTTTGAAGGATTAATGGGGCCGATGAATCTTTTTCATCAACTTCTATAGTTCAGAAGAAGAATATTTTCCTTGGCAAAAAATAACTCCATTTGGTTTAAGACCTTTCCCAACAAAAAATAATGTTTATGATTATAAATGTTATTAAAAATTGACAAAAAAAAAACTATTTTAAAAATTTTCATGGTTTTACTTGTTTCCTGAATAAAGAGTAAAAAAAGTTCTTAAATATTCTAAACTATTTTTCATAATTATATTATTTTCATTTCCCACTTAAATATTTTTTCGTTCAATTTTTATGAGGGGAAACCGGAAAGAAGATAATGATTAAACATTTTTAAAAATTAGAATTTGAAATTTTTGTTTACGCCACAATTTTTTGTATTGCATCATGGGGATTTCCATTTGTAAACAATATTTATACTTTTTATTGCAGATGTTGTATTTTCAATTATTTATTAATTTAATTGTTTTTATTTTTTTTCAATTAAATATATAAAAAAATACAACCTCAACAATAAAATTTTAAATTTGAACGCAGTTAACCAGTTTTTGTTTTAATGTTATTTCCCCAATTTATACTATTTTCTCTTGTTAACTTAATACAAAAGAAATAAAAAAAATTTTTGTAATTTAAGGAATTAGAAAAAAAAAATAATATTTTAAAAAATTTAATTTAAATTAGTAAAATAAAAGATAAATCTGAAAAAAAAAATCCAAATTGATATTAAAACTAAAAAAAGAAAGATAAAAAAAAACAAATAATAAATTAAATTAGTTGCCCATTGGAGGCGCAATGGAAAGAAAGTATTCTGGGTTTTGTTCTTAGACATAAAACTAAAAATACCATAAAAGAGGATAATCCCCACCCGTTTGGGGGCAGGAGAAAGAAACCTCACACTGAGAGTTATTAATAAGGAAAGACTCTTTTTGTCAAGAGTTGTGGAAAGGTATTTTTTGGATATTGGAATAGTATTCAAGGTAAACCAATTTAGAATAATAAGATTGTTTAGGAAAATGGGGAGTACTTTTGGCTAAAAGAGGCCTTTTCTAAATTTGGAATGTTTATGTGATATAAGATCATTCCAAAGGTAATGCCAAAGATTAAATTATTCTTTTTGTCTGAAAAACTTTTTTTTTATATATAATGAAATTTTGGGCTGCCTTTTTTTGGGAAAACAGTAAATATTTTTTTTGGCATTAGACTAAACAATTTTTTTAGGCCCCAATCTATTAATTTTAAAGGTTCCCCGGGGAAAAAAATTTTTTATGAATTCGCCTATGCTTTTTTCCCAAAAAGGGGGGGGGAATTAGTTCCAAAAATTTTAAAAAAATTATGAATAAGGTTAATAAGTTAGACGCTACTATATGTAGTTTTATTTTTTTAAGAATTGGTGAATAGAAAATATTTTAAAATTGTAAAAGGGCGGACCTACCCTTAAAAACAGCATAAGGATTTAAAAAAAATGTTTGATGTTTTTAAAAACAAATATTGGAAACAAGCAAAAGATTATTTTAAAAATTTGTATGTGTCCCTTTTACTTGATCGCCTAAATTTTTTAAGTCCCTTTTTTTGTCAAGGCTTAAGAATGCTCCACATTTTCAAACATTTTTGGGGTATTTTTTTTTTTTTCAGCGTTGCTAGAGAATTAGCAACTACATTGATGAATGCTAGTATTTTTATAGTAATTTTTTAAAAATTTTTTTTTTGCTTGCATGCACACTGTTTTTGGGTTTTTCCTTTTTGAATTTTGCCAACTTTATTAATGACTTAATTTAAAAAGAACCAGTTATACAATAGGATTTTAAAAAAATGTTTACCTTAGTAGTGAATGATAGTTGGCCCTTCCATTATAGTTAAATATTGGTATTGAATTTAAAAACCGGGTTTAAAATTTGACATAAATTAAACATATCAACAAATCTTTAATTTTTACAGATCTATTTTGTAAGAATTGGGTTTTTATTTTTTAAAAAAAAAGTTTGGGGTAATTTTAAAAATTTTTTTACAAGTTTCCCAAAAAATTTTTTCAAAGTCATAAAAGGGTTAATGCCCAAAGGGGAACCCCCTGTCCCCAAATTACATCATATTTATGAGGTTCAGGTTTAAAACCCCTTTTTAATCCTATTGATACATCTGTCCAATTTTTCTTTCCAGGTTTTAAAAAAACTTTTTTTAAGAAAAAGTGGTTTTTGGGGTTAACCATATCAACTTTTTCAAATAAACTGATAATAGAAATTTTGTTATTCGCCCCATCCCGGCACCACAATCTAAAGCATTTTTCTACCAGGAGGTTGCTTAGAATTAAAAAAATTTTTTAAAAAGGGTTTGGGGAACTTCGAATATCTATTTCAGAAATATGAAAAACCCCCCAAGCATAAATAATCGGGTGGTGGTTTTTGGGGACCAAAATTTTTGGGGAATTTTTGTAAAATTTTTTCTTCAGTTTTTAATATAGTTTGACTAGCCATATCTAGGTTTAATCGTTTCCACCATGGCCCAAAAAAAAGTCATTGTAAGTAATTTCGTTTACGTTTGAAAAAGTAAAATACACACTAAATAGGTTTTTGGTCCCTTGGAACCCCCTTTTTTAAGGGACTAAACGAATTTAAAAATATTCACAAAAACATTTCGGTTTTGAAATTTTTTTAAAAACCAATTTTTTGGAAGGGGGTTTTCCCCCCAAAATTTTCCCCCTACTAAAACCTTGATAAAAAAATAGAAGTTTACATTTTTCCCCTTTTGACCTCCGATCGGAAAGGGCCGGAAAAAAAACTAAATAGTTTTTTCCGGGAAGGGGGGTTAAAACGTGTATCAAAGCTTTCCCCCCGGGGATCAAGAAAAAAACCGGGAAAAGATGGAGTCATTCTTCTGGGGCTAAGCGCTGTGAACGAAGTTTTTTTATCTTTCGGGAAAGAAGCAAAAACCGCTGGAAACCCCAAAATTTTTTGGGGTTAAAAAGAATCGTAATTAAAAATTTAAAACGCCCCCCCATTTTCATATCGAAAATAATTGGGGAAAAAAAAAAAGGTTTTTAAAAAAAAAAAAACCCTGACCACTAGAACTAAAAATTTTTAAATTTTTTTGGGTTTTAACCAAAAAAAGGGGGGGTTACCCCCAAAAAGACCAGAGTCATTCGGGTGTTTTAGGTGGTTATTCCTTTTATATTTTTAAAATTTGAATTTAAAACAAAAGGTTTTATTGTTTAATGTTAAAAGACAATTGGGTATTTTTTAAATTTTTTAAAAAATGACATGGGGAAAGGGGTGTCCCATTTTGGGCGCTAATATAGGTTTAAAACGGAATCTGTAAGAGTTATCGAAAATCTGACCAAGCACCTTTACGATTTTTTTTAGGAAAAAAAATGGCGGGAAAAGATCAAGGTTTTCCCCGGGGGTTTGAGAGCCAGGGTAATTCCCCGGGTTTCGGCCATTTTTTAAAAAGTTCCCTATTTTCTTTATTATAGAAATATTAAAAAAAAACCCGGTTTTCCCCCAAAGGGACCCTTTTTTTGAACAATTAGTTGGGGAAACTTTTTTTTATTGGGTTTTTAGTTTTTTAGAAAAAAGGGAATAAACTAGGTTTTTTTTAAAAGGGGCACCCTATATATTATTAAATTAAAAAATCTAGTTGAATTCTAAGCATTTTTCATAAAAAACACTTTTTTCCTTTGTCCCAACCGTTTTTTAGATTTTTAATTTTTAAATATATTTTAAAAAAAAAATTTAAAGGTTTTTGAGCCTGAAAAAATTTATTTATGATGATGAGCCAAGGGCTTCCCCTGGTTTTTGGATGGTAAACCCAAAGTGGGGCTTTCTCTGTTTTTAATAACATTTTTATACCTAAGTAAAGTAAATTCCCCAAATAAAACAAAAGTATTATATATTTCAATATTTAAATACAAAACAAATTTTAAAAAATAAAAAAGAAAAAAAACTAACTACAAATTTAATCAAAAAATTACATTAAGTGTTCAAACGTTTGCCCATTATTGTTTATACAAAGATGGATCCCCCGAGACACTAAAAGTCGTTTTATTCCCAATTGTGGATATTGGAAAAACTCTGAATTTTTTTGTTCAAAATTAATTTGAAAAAAATTTTTTAAATTTTTTTACTGGTTTAAATAGATTTTATCTTTTTAAAAAACCCCCCAAAAAGGGAAAAAATCCAGTGGAGGTTTTATGTCAGGTGACCTGGCGGCCCCCTGAATGTTAAAGGAAAATCCAATTTTGGGACCAAAATTAGTATTTAAAGGGTCCCCAAAATTTTGGTTAAAAAGGGTGGCGCCCCCATCTTGCTGGAAATAAAAAAGTTCCCC
>JAHBCN010016705.1:0-19177 GCA_019359885.1 Listronotus oregonensis
AAAAAATAACATAATTTTGTAGTTATCACCAATGTTACCTGGATTTCTGTTAAAATGTATATAGCTCTTATTATCCTATAATCTGGTCATTTTCAATTTAGTCCAGTAAATGAAGGGACAAAGCTGTAAATAAATCTGTACAGTTTTCCCTTGTGGCGCAATTCTTAGGTCTTCGGGGATGCTTTTGAGCGAAAAAAAGTTTATCAACATTAACAGGTTGAAAAGGGCTGAAAATGGTTCCTCAAGGCCCAAAAAATGGGTTACCCGCTAACATTTGCCAAAATATGCAAATTGGAGAATTTTTGTTTAAACAAAAAATAAAGAATGCCTTGTAATCTACAAAACGGTCCTTATAATTTTTTCGAAAATCGATAGTTTTTGAGATAATGGGACCCAAAATCCCTCATTTTAGCTGTCGCTCTACAGCCAGAATGCCGCTATCTTCATGGATTCACTTATAGCGGGCGGACGAATTGTTCCATTACTCGGGCACTAATGTACATTTTCAATCATTCAAAGTTTATCGGAATGGAAAACCCGTACTTATCATTGATAAAGTTTGATCCATTTTGATTTTTCTAGAATATTAAAAAAAGCGGTCAAATTTTTTCTCTATGTTTTGAGAGTACCTCATTAATTTATTGATATTTTTTTGAAAAAATGGTTTGTTATTAACATTTCTTTTTTATAATAAGACCTTAGCAAGTGTTCAATGATCCCAGAAAATTTCCTTTCACCATCTTTCTTGCGCTTTAATAAAAAATTGTATTGCCCATTGCATTTTTAGCCGTTTCCGTTCTAAAAAATCTGTAGAATAAACGCGAATCAAAAATTCATCATCTATTAAAGTGCTTTTCAATGCACATCATTTTTAAGCTTAGAATCTCTAGTTTTGAAATGTACTTGTTTCTTTTTAATAAAGTCCAATAATTTTTCAAAAATTAGGAAAATTCATCACACCAGTGACTCGCGGACTCACAACTAACCGCATCTATCCAGTGTGGAATAATACGGATTTTTCGACGGCCGTTTTTGCGAAAAATATTGGTGTTGCGAAAAAATGGTAAAGACCATTTTTGTATATTTCGAGGTGATCTTCATTTTTTGTTCAAACAAAAATTCTCTAATACACATATTTTGGCAGATATTTGCGGGAAACTCATTTTGGGACTTTGGGGGGCCATTTTTAGCGGGTTCCCACGTCGGAATCGTAATAAACTTTTTCTTGCTCGAAAGCATCCGCAAAGACCTAAGAATTGCGCCACAAATAAAACCTGTACAGATTTATTTACAGCTTTGGGTACTTTCAGGTCTTAAGTTACTGGACTAATTGAGAAAAACGCCAAGTAAGTAACTATGGTTGCTAACTTTTGAACCAATGCATAAATTTTTTGTTAAGGTGTTTTTTTCAATCAAAACAATTAAAGTTAAATCGCAAAAAGTGGATGATTTTTCGTCATCAGTATTGCCTTAAATATTGCTAAATCAATATAATATACTAACAGAAAATAACCACTTATGAAAGCAATTTATTAGCCACCCATTGTTTTAGTATCCCCATTTTTACTTTTTCTTTATGTGCTTATTTAACCTTTTCTACTTATGTTTTCCATAATGTTTATTTTTTGTTTTATTTTATTAAGTTTGGTTTTCTTTTACTTTATGTATTATGTTTATTTGTTTATGTTTTGTGTTGAGCATTGTGTTGTGCGTGTAGAGGGAGAAATTTCCACGCAAGATGCGTGACCTAGTTCAAGCCAATGCGGAAATCATTAGACCCACTTTACACAATAAGGTGAGCAAAACGTTAATGACCCGTCCTTATTAAAGTAGAAAAACATTTTAAAATATGATTCAATGTAGAAAAGTTTAAAAATGTTAATGTTAAAATCCAGTTATTAGATTTTTTTCGCTGATATGGGGTGATTTAAATTTAGTACGCACTTTACCTATTTTTTTCAATATTGGAAAAAGGTAACTTAAAAGCAAAAATCTGAGGCAGTTAAGTCAGGTGATCTTGGCGGTCAATGAATTCGACCATTGTTCATTCCAATACATATATTTACTGTCTTCAAATATTCAATTATTTCTGATGTGGAAAGTTTTTTGAATATGCTTTAACTTGTTAAAAAAAACTTGACATGCAGTAAGGCATTTTTATTTCGACGTTACTATTCTTTTTTAAATTTGTTTTTTGCTTTCAAACTATAATGTAGCGGTGTTTACCTTTTTTACTACTTTTAGTTCAGCAACCCATCTTTTTATTGTTGTAATTAAAAGTGACTAGTCTTTCTACACTTTTGACAGTGTTTCATGATTTTTTTTGTGGCTTCACCTTCTAAAAATAAAAATTTTATCACTGCACAATTTTTTTTTCATTGTACCTACAAAAATACTGTGACAAGTCAACTTTGAACATCTGTAAATATACAGTAACGGCCATTAAATCTTGGGCAATTCTTTTTCCCTTTTGTAAAATAGACTTAGTCACCTTCTACTGAATATAAATACCTGTTGAAAAACCTAATAAAGAAACAGGTATTCGTTGTCAGTGTCAATTTTTTTTTAAATGCCAAACTTAACTTTGGATCAAAAAGTATTAATTATTAATTATATTGAGCAGAGAGGTTGGCCAGAAAAGGATGTGGCGGAAGAGCTTAACATCTCAAAGAGTACTATTCATGTTGTTAAAAATGGCAGGAAACACACTCCTTTGAGAGAAGAGCTGCAAGTGGTCGTCCCAAACTATCGAATCAAGAACAAGACAATAATGTAGTTAATGTTTTGAGAAACCAATCATTTAAATCTGTAGTTACAGCAAAAACGGAAAGCAATTTCCAGCATCGGCATCGGTTAGAACGGCACGGCGAAGAATAAGGCAAATATCCGAATTGCGTTGCCATCCGGCAGCCTTAAAACCGTTTTTAACAAATGCAAATAAAGAACAACGCATTGGATTTGCTCTACAACTTTACTTGGAACCTCCGATTTTTGGGAAAATATAATATTCATCGATGAAAAAGTGTTTCAGTCGTGCTACAATGGGATACTTAAGATAAACAGGCCTCAAGGAACACGATTTGATAAAAAATATACCCAAAAGGACAGAAGTAGTGGGCGATTTTCGCTAAATGTTTGGGGGTGGCTGTGTGCATGTTATTTTATCGAAGGAAGGTTCAATGCGGAGGTTTATACAGATCTACTACAGAATATCATGCTTCCTTCTGTACTGGAATCGATTTCCAGGATAAGTATCTCGTTCATACGGCCCGGCAAGTCGATGAATGGATGGAAGAGCAGCGTATCAGGATTTTACCGTAACCCGCACGTAGTTCAGATTTAAATGTTATGGAAAGTGTTTAGGGCTTATTAGTTTAAAAAATAAATGGGGAAAATGAGTTTAGGCTGCAAAATCTTAACGAACTTAAGGATAAAATTTTAGAGGCATGAAATGAGTTAAGAGGAAATCCGGACTACGCCCGGGCTTTGGTCTATTCGATACCTCGAGGCTAAACTTTGTCTTAGAAAAATACGGGGCGACAATAAAATATTAAATTTGTTTGAAAGAATATTTCAGTTTGTTTAAATTTAATAAATTGTTAATTAATTTATAAATTTGTTAGTTTTTATAAAATATTAATATTTTCTTTTACCTTTTGCTTTATTTATAGTAATTAAAAGTAAAACAAGGTAAAAAAGAGCGATTTACAAAAATTGGCAAAAAAGTAAAAAATTGACAAATTTTTTGCTCAAGATTTAATAGCCGTCACTGTACAAATAAGTTGACAGATCTACATAAAACTTTAAACGTATTAAAAAAGTACTACTATTTTTTAATTAAACGATAAACCTAATAGTGCTATCTCTTATTGGACGAAATAACTAGTTAAACAAGCAGTTATACATAACTTTTTATGTAGCTAAATTTAGTGTTTAATAATTTTTAAAAAAGAGTTTGTCAATCCACTAATATTGTAGATTAAAAAAACATAAAATTGTCGATATTCATTGCTGTACCAAAATAAAATAGGTACACCACTGTAGAATAATTTTTGTTTTCTTAATGTTCCAAGCTTTTTAATTTGGGCTTAATTCAACTCATTTCATTCAGAGAAAATGTGTTTTAATTAGTTAAATAATAACATTTCATAATTTTCTCACACCTTATGTATATTAAAATATATAATTTTTATTCACCTGTGTCTTTAAAGTTCAGTCAACTCAAGAACCTTGATAATTTCTGTGATTTTTCTTTATCACAATTTTTGACTTTAATTTTCTTATATGTACGATATTTTTATAAAATTAACTGGATTTTAATATTAAAATTTAAATGATTCAACTTAAGTAATTACTATATTTTATTTGTAAATACGCTAGAGAAATAATGTTGGGAAATTTTGCACTGCGGACTAGCAAAAATCGTTTGATACTTTTCAGTTGTCTATTTATTCAAGTATATAACATATAAGGTGCTACGAATTCACAGCGCACAAAGATGGAAGGTTGATCAATTATTAAAAACCCTTTTTATCATGTTTAGAAAGTGTAAATAGTTTGACTACTAAAAAAAACACGCATGTTTTGCATACATATTATTATTCTACCCGTTAATAACTACCTATTCTCGAAAGACTTATACGACAACTGTACAACTTAAAAATTAATGGAGTTATGAATTTTTAAAAACTCACCATTTCGCTTTATTTTGTCCAAAAATCGATCGACTGTCAGTAAATACTACCTCATTTTGACTGTTTTTTAATTCCTGCAACTTTTTTCATTAAAGATCGGTGTGAAATATAGCTTTTTTAGTTTTCATGATAGTAACGTAAAATCAAAAAAAATACGTTTTTCTGATTTTAATCCAGCTTCATTGATAGAAAACATTGCATTTTATTCTACAAAGTATACTATGCTAAAAATTCCACAAATCTTTTTTTATTAACTGATATATTTTAAACCCTTTATCCATTCATCTTCTATGGTTTCCGAGACATCCGTAGTTATTACAGAACTTGTAGCACT
Source organism: Listronotus oregonensis (assembly GCA_019359885.1). Lineage (NCBI taxonomy): Eukaryota > Metazoa > Arthropoda > Insecta > Coleoptera > Curculionidae > Listronotus > Listronotus oregonensis. The sequence goes on from JAHBCN010016705.1 coordinate 5,029, forward strand.
TTGTATGTTTACGTTTAAATACATAAAAACAAATGTTATACAGGGTTTTCTATAACTAATAGGTCATAAAGCAAAACGAACTTATAAGTTCGTAACAGATTTTTTGAAATACTCATCAGGAGACTAAGGGCGTTAAAACTTTTAAATTACTTTCCTTTTTTGTAAATATTGATTATTACTAGCGATATTGTATTCAAATATGGCAAAGGGGTCTACGAAAGCACCCTAGTTTTGGCAGGGTGGTTATTTTTTTAAACTGTCATTCTTTTAACTGGGCAAAAAGGGCTTTTAACAAGCACCATATTTGGATTAACATTATTGGTCCTTTACACATTCTTTTTAATTTCCCAAAACGTCCAATATTTCAAAGTAAACATGTTAACAAACTTAGGACAAACCTTGATTATTGATACTTTTTAACCTATTTTTTATCTCTCAATCAAAACTATTTGGGATCACCTTTTGATTTTGCAGTTAAAATAGCCAATGTAGTCCAGTCGAGAAGTGTGTTTCCTGCGAAAAATAGTTAGAAGGCTTCGAAAAATATGAGCGATTGCTCATTCCATACGGAATGCAAATCTGAGAAGGGCGTTTTGAGGATTTTTTCTGCCAATAAAAATTGCAATTGTTATTAAAAAAACGAAATAAAAAAACATTTTGATTTTTGAGGATAACTCAAAAACTATAAGAGATAGCAGAAATTGTAAAAAAGATGCTTGAAGAGGAGATAATATCAAATAATGTGTCTCCGCGCGACCTTTTTAGTTGCGCGGTCGGCGTCAAAACGTCATACTAAATATTTTTTTATGGTATTAAATAATAATTAAAACATTATGGTGTATTCAGAACGCTTTAAAAAACGCCAAGTGCGCAACCAAAAATATTGCGCGGAGACCCATTATAAGCGTCAAATTAAAATTATAAATAAACTCCAGAAGTTGGAACTCCTTTATCGGAAATTTACCCCTCTTTAAGGATCTTTTTTTCAATTTCCGCTATCTCTTATAGTTTTTGAGTTATCATCAAAAATCGAAATGGCTTTTTTTATTTCGTTTTTGTTCTAAAAAAATTGCAATTTTTATTAACAGAAAAAATCCTCAAAACGCCTTTGTCACATTTGCATTCCGCGTCGAGTGAGCTATCGCTTATATTTTTCGAAGTCTTCTAACTATTTTTCGCAGGAAACACAATTCTCGACTAGAATAAATGGCATTAGAGTATAATGATTAATAGATGGGTTTTTCAATATTGATTGCAGTACCAAACTTAAATAAAATCTCTCTATTAATGTATGAATACTAGATAAACAAAGTTTTATCCCCAAAACTTCTTGACAAGTAAAAATTATGAAAAAAAAACTTATATGGTGCAATTAGTTTATATATATGGTATCTAGTAACTCCAGTTGATGTAGATTGTCATTGCCAAATTAGTTGTAGAACACCCTGTAGAAAAAAAAAACTAGGTTTTTTTAAGATACTAGAAAGGCTTAGTTTTTAAATTAATAAGGACTTCATGATAAATAAGCCTTTTTTATTTTATTTCATAAATATACCATTGAAAATAATTTCTCCGAATTGATAAAGATTTTTTTTTTTTTAATTAAAACAATATATAAATCATCCCTAAAAGGTTTGGTTGCTTGCTTTAGCTTTTTATTTATATACTAACTTCTGCTGTGCCTCGTTTTTAATTAACCGCAATGCAATTTTTTTTAAGTTAGGTGCATATAAATACAATCTTATCATATCCCTAAAGAACATACACGCACAACCACTATTTCTATAATTTTTGCACTCCAAAGGTTTGGTTTTGCTGGTTCGATAATAAACAGAAATACTTTTATGGAAGTTGGTACACAAATTCTACGAAAAATAAAACAGTAAAAAGCATAAGTAAGTAATAAAAAAGAATACGTTAATAAAATCTAGGTAATTTAGAGAATTAAAATGAGCCGCAGGAAAAAAAGACAAAATGTTGCAAAATATCAATTACGAGAAATATTCGTCTAAAGTTCAAACAAAATCTTTAAGAAAGATTCTTTAACTTAAAAAATAAAATGGTTAAATATTTTTAATTCAATACACAAAAAAAAAAAAAGTACATTTTATAAAACAAAAAAAAAATCAAAAAAATCTCTTTCCAAAAAAGGAATGTCCAAAAAAGCTCAATTCAAAAGTAAAAAGGGGTGTCCAAATTTAGGTGGCTATATAATAGTACTAAATTACCAAAAAAAATACTTACTTTCTAATTTTACTTTTTTTTTCTTAGGGGCATGAGGTACCTATCTAATAGTTTTGGACATCCTGAGAGCAGAACACTTTTAGAGCTTGCAAATCTTTAAACTTAGTAAAATTGGAACCGAATATTTCACTATGTATAAATTTTCCCATAAGACACGTTAAAAATCAAAAAATCAGCGGAAATTTCACGTTGCCTAGACAACGTGGTATTTCAACACAAACACAGAACAATCGAACCTGTTTGTTTATCAAAATGAGTCGATTTGGTCATGTACACGATGAAAGAAATAGATAAAGTAATTAAAAAAGGATTTCAGTTATAGTTTTAATAATGTTGCATGAAATTGAAAATTGTGTAATAAAAAAAAAAATTTTATTAGTATAATACTCCCATATTTCTCCATTCTACAAATATTCTCTCTAAATACCGTTCTTGGAACAAATTTGGGAAATTATAATAATAAGCTTTCATGAAAGTTATCGGTAATTTTGCTTTATGAAATTGGAAAAATTGTATTACCCGTTAGTTTACATCGACATTCCTTGTTCTTTTTGATTTTGCCGATGGATATTTCTTGTTTTTCCTGTTTCTCATAATTTAGACGTTGCGAGTAACGGACTGTTGTTCTTCTACGAGATGTTTTTATAATAAAATATATATGTTTTTTTAAAAGCGATGCTAACTCAATTTTTGATATTTTGTAACATTCTCTGTTTTTTACCTGTGTTCTTCTAATGTAAACAAGATATTTTTAAAAATTTACAGAAATATCTATATTCTGGGAAAAGCCTAACCCCCCAAAACCTTATTAATAAAAGGCCCAAAATTCCTACCAAAAATATCAGCCTTTTAAAGTACTAATTAAAAAGACCAAGTTCCTGTTTGCTTGGCAAGTTTTTACCATCTCTTAAATTTAAAAAAAAAAATGTCTTTCGTTTCCTTTCTTCATCTAGAAAGGTCCGAATTCCCCCAATTTTTCTGCCCTGTGTCCAAACTATGAAATCTTATCCTGTCCTACAACACATTACATTTTCAAATTTTTAAATTATTATTCCCCGTATTTTACGAAGAGTCGAACAAAAAAGATAATTTAATTTGGTATGAGATTGATATTTGCTTTCTTTTCATCCCCCAAAAATGAAAATTCCCTTTATCAAAAAAAGAAAAAATAAAATTTCTATTCCTTTTTTTTTCAAAAGCATATGAATTATTGATAAAAAAAAAAATCGTTAAAATACAAACATCCATCAACCAGAAAAAACACCCTCACAACACTTTCTTTTTTTTTCCTTATTTTTTTTCTTTCGTCCGTTACCCCCCTTTGACCAGAGCACCACTCCGGGGAAAAAAACGAAGGCGGGTCGACGCTGGGACGGGGGGTCCCCGGACCCAATTTCGGGGGAAAAGGCCCAACCTGCTCACCGTCCTTTTGGGGGGCCGCAGAAAAAAGCTCAGCGGGGGTGGAGCACCACCCCCCGGCCCCTCCATCTGCCCCACCCCTCACAACAATGTAGACGTGGAGGTGGGTATGCCCCGCCGCAATCTGTTCAGAAGACGAAGTGCAAAGGAAGACTACTCAAAAGTCATGCCATGGAATTTCTTTTTGGATTGGTGCTATAGGTTGTATCTTGATAACTATAAGTTTCAGAGTTAGTTGGGTCCCCTTTGTGAGGTAATGAAGAACTAAAAAAAGGGCCAAAAAATTCGGAATGGGTTTTTATTCGTTTAAAAAAATTTTTTAAAAATGTACCTACTTTGTGACTTATTCAAATCCGCAAATTGATTGCTGCAGCCAAAAATCTTTTTTTTAAAAGGGGTTTTTGGAAGATTTAATAACTTTGAAAAAAGGGGGTTTTTAAAACTGGCTCAAACCCCGGGTTCTCGGGGGTTTTGGGGAGGTCGCTGATCACGATTATTACGTTCAAATTGACCCACAGCCGACCGGAGCCAGGAACGCTGATGAACGTCATCTTCGTGGGACTCTTCCTTTACGGGGGAAAAAAAAAGAAACCCACGCTCTAGGCTTTTTTTTTTGGGGGGGGGGGCCCCCGGGGGAAATTTTTTTTAAAAACCCCCCCAAAAAAAAAAAAACCCCCCCCAAAAAAAAAAATTTTTCCGGTTCGCCTTTTCAATTGTGTGAGGAAAACCCCCGGAAAGAATCCGCGTCCTTCCCCCCCTGGTGTTCAGGGTCGTTTTCAACGTGAAATTATTAAAAAAAAACCCCCGTTTTTTTTGGGGGCCCCCCCGGGAAAAAAGGGGCGCGTCCAGGCCGGCCCCCTTTTGGGGGGTTCGCCGATGCCATTTTTTAAATTCAGCGCCCAAAAAACCCCGGGCGTGGTTTCTCTCCCTTCCCCCCTTTTTAATTAAAAATGACGTTTTTAGGTTTCGGGCCCCGGTGGGTTTTTGGGTCAAAATTTTTAAACAACATAATCGTGATTAGCGCCCCGCCCCCCCCCTTTCAGGCCTTTTTTCGTTTTTTTCCCAAAAAGGAAAAAAATTTTGGAATAAAAGCTCAGAAATGTAATTTGGGGGTTTGTAAGGGGGTGGCATTACAAAATTTTTAAATGAAAAAAGCACGATCCTCTTAAAAAAACGGATGGTGCCATTTTCTGACTATAATCAACATTTTTTGCTGATATTGATTATGGCGGGAAAATTTTTTAAAAATGGAACCTTTTTTCCATTTAAATTTAAGTACACAAATTATTTTTTTTTTTATATTTTTTTTTGGGTTTTCCCCCCGGCCCCAACGGGACCATAGGGGAAAAAAAAAAAATATTTTTTTTTTTTTTTTTGGGTTTTTGGGGGGGGCCAATTTTTAAAAAAAAAAAAAATTTTTTTTCCTTTTTGTTAAAAGGATAATTAAAAGTTTTGATATGGAAAAAAAACCCCCTTTTTTTTATCGAATTAAAATAAACCTGATTGTCATTGAAAAATCCTTGTTTTTATCATTAAAAAATTTTGGGTTTTCTATTTTACTCATTATTGTTTAGCATTTGGTTTGGGAACAATGATCTACAATGGACTGATTTGGGTATTTTTAAAAAAACCTTCCAATTTCCCCCCCTGATTCTACGAGGAAAATTTTAACCAGTTCTACAAAAAAAAACTTCACATTCATCAAATGTATTTTTTTTTTTTTGAATTCCAGGGTAACTTTTTTATACCTACACATTAAAAAATTTTTAAAACTCTTGTGATATTTTTAAAGGGGGTTGCAAATAGCGATGCCAAATTTTTAAGGGGGTTTTTTTTTTCATTATATTACCGTTACGGACTTAAAAAAAATAAAGTTTTAGTTTATAGAAATGTAGAAAAATTACAATTATTTAATTTAGATTAAAATTTAATTTAAAAAAATTCCTTTTTTTTTCCCCATTCAGATTCCCCCTTTTAAAAACCTGAGGGCGTTAGGGGTTTTTTTTTTGATTTTGTAACCTTTTTTTTTTTATATCAGATTATTTTTTTTAAAATTTTTTTTTTAAAAATAAATATAGCCTAATAATGTACGATAAAAAAAAATTTTTTTTTTTTTTTAAATCTATTATTGTTTTATCATTCTAGTTGCATATTTTAAAAAAAAGGGGGGTGTTTATTAAAAAAAAATAAAGGTTTATTAAAATTACCAAAATATTGGATATAAAAAAAATGTCTATGTCTACGCCCCTTTTTTTTTATATTCCCCCCCCAGAAAATTTTCCAGATCTTTTCTTTTTTGCAATTTACTCATGCACTCTTTAAAAAAATGTAACATTTAATCCCCCAAAAATTTCCTGCACCCAGAATTTGTTCCCCCCCTTTTTTAAAATTTTACAAGCTATTTGGCTAAATTCCCCAAATAAACTATGTTTTGTTTTTAAAAAAGTCGTTATAAAAAAAATTTTTTTTTAAAAAAAAATTACTTTTTTTTTAAAAAAAAAACGTATTCTTTTTTTAATAGAAGAATCTGCAAAAATATCTGTCAAATTTTAATAAAAACTCTTCTAGCTACCTCATTTCAAAGGTTTTGACGTCGGCTTTTTTTCCCAAAATTCCCCCTCAGAAAAAGTTTTAAAAAAAAATTTAAAAAAAGAAATTTTTTTTTTTTTTTTTTTTTTTTTATTTTAAATTTTTTTATTTTGGTTTAAAGGGGGATAACGCAGATGGCGTTTTTTTTTTCCCCTATACAAAATCTGAAGTTATTAAAATTTTGGGAAAAAAAAAAAACAAAAAAACGGCAGATTTTGGCACAAATCTGCTTCTTTTTTAAAAAAAAAAAAATAAAAGAGATATAAACAAAAAATTTTATAAAAAATTTAGTCCAAAAAGGGAATTTTTTTTTTTTTATGTGATGTTTGTTTTTTTTTTTAGTAAATCAAATTTTTTTTATTTATTTGAATCCCAAATCACCAAAATTTTGCAGAAAAAAATTTAAAAAAAAAAAAAAACCATTTTTTTTAGGTACAGGGCCCCTTTTTTTTTTATTTACGTTTGGGTTTTAAAAACCTTTTTTTTAAAAACAGAAAAAAAAGTTTTTTATAAAAATTGTAGGTTTTTTTTTTTTTTCTTTTGGGGAAAAATTAAAAGTAAAAAAAAATCCCCAATAAAAAATGAAAAAAAACCAACTTTTTTAAAATACCCTGTATTTTTTTATGCGCTACAATAAAAAAATCTTTTTTTCTGATTTAAAAATACTTTTAATTTATATTTTTGGATTTTAAACCATTTTTTTTATATTTAAGTTAAAAAAAAAAAAAATTTTAAAAATTTTTAAAAAATCTATTAGTTCCAAAAAACCAAAAAAAAAAAAAAAAAAATGTTTTACTAAATTTGACGTTTGATTTTGTAAAAAGTTGGGGGAAAATTTTATTTTTAAAAGTGTTTTATTGTTTTTTTTGAGGGTATTAGACGAAAAAAAAATCGCTTTTAAAAGCGTTTTTTTTTTGGTAACAAAAATTTTTGACGACAGGGGAAAGGGGGAAAATTACTTTTTTATTTTAACAAGGGTCCCCCCTATAGATACAAAATTAAAAAAAAATAGTAAAAAGTTTTTTTAAAGGGAAAAAGAAAATTGGAAAAAAAGGGTTTGGGACGACATGAATACAAGGTTTTGGATATCGCCGTTTTTTGGATAAATTTTTTTTCTATTGGACTTGCCCCCACTCTTTTAAAAAAAAAAATTTTAAATTAAAATTTTTTTTAAAAACCTTTTAAAAATTTTAAAAAATTTTTAAACCCTTTTTTTTTAAATTTTTGTTTTCGAACCTTCCGGGAAAAAAAACCATAGGACCGGCCTAAAATTTTTGGAATTAAAAAAACCCTGGGGTTTTGCAGAAAAATTCAAATTTTTAAAATAAAATTTTTTTCACCGACAATTTCTTTCTTGTTTTGCGGGGAAATTTTTTAAAACCCCAAAAATAAAAACATTAGGGTCCGGAAAACCCCTCCAAATTCCCCGCAACATAAAATTTCCCCATTGTTTCCATGGCTTTTTTTTATATAATATGATTTTTTTTTTAAAAATTTTTTTTTTTTAACCCCTTTAAAAAATTTTCAAAAATGGTTCATAAATAATCAATGTATATATATATATATATTTAAATAAAAAAAAATTTTTTTAATAATATAAATGTTTATTTAAAAATTTAAATTTTCCTATATTTTTATATTTTTTTTTGGGATTTTATTACTGAATTTTAAAAGAAAATAGGGAAAAAACCCTTTTTTCCAATTTTTATAAAAAGCATTTTTTTCCCCCCTGCCCCCCCTTTAAAAATTAAAAAAGGGCCCCGAACCCCACTTTTTTTTTAAATTTTTTTTTTTTTAAAAAAAATTTCAAAAAAGACTCCTGTTTTTAAAAACTTTTTTAAAAAAATCCCCCTGAAAAAACCCGGTTTTTTAAAAATTTTAAAAAAAGGGGAAAAATATTGCATTTAGAAAAAAAGGGTTTTAAAACAAAAAAAGGTTTTTTTTAAAAAAAACTTGTTTATACCCCAAAAAAAATTTCTTGTATCTTTTATTTTTTAAGATATTGACTTTTTAAATTAAAAAAAAACTAATATCTGATATTACCCTTTTCTAGATTATTTCCTTTTTTTGGTCCCCCAAAAAATTTTAAAAAAAGGTCCGGCAGCGGAAAAAATACCCCCAAAAACCTGGGCCCACCCAAAAACTTCCCTTTTTTTTTTTTATGGGCCTTTGTAAAAAAAATAAAAAAATTCCCCTTTGGGGAATTTTTTTTTTGTATTAAAATAATAGCCATTTGCCTATGGGTTCAATCAGTTCTTTTTATTTCTTTTAAAACTAAACATTCATCGGTTTTTTAAAAAAATTTTTTTCCCCGATTTGGACTTATGCCGGATGGCCACCAAAACCCCTTTGTGTATGGTTGAACCCCCTCGTCTTGGAAAAACCCCCCCAAAAAGTTAATTTTTTAAAAAGTACCTTTTTAACACTACCGAACCAAACAGACATTGACCTTTGCGGGGAAGCTGTTTTAAAAAAAAAAAAAAATTCAATACGCCTTTTTGTTTTTTTTATCATGTTAAACATGTATCCAAAAAATACAACAAAAAAAGATATTTCTCACGGTTAAACCCCAAAAAACGATCTCCGGGGAAAAAAATACCTGTATTTAAAAAAAAAAGGTTTATTTTTTTTAGAGTTGGTTAATACGAAGGACGTAAGCTCTGGGGCCTTTTCTGTCAATTCATATCCCAAAAATTGTAAGATCATTGAGTTTCTACCCGGGTAATTCCAATAAAAAAAAAGTTTTTTGGGGGGGAAAATTTTCCCCCTTTTGGACGAAAAATTTAAATTTTTAAAAGGGGGGGGTCTACAAACTTATCAACTTTTCTTTAAAAGAAAAAAATTTTTGTTTTCCAAATTTTTTGGCCCTTTTTTTTTTTTACAAATATAAAAAAAAATTCAAAAACCCCAAGCGTGGGTTTTAAAATTTTGTGAAAAATCCCCGACTTTAAAAATCAAGCTCATTAAAAAAAAATTTTTTTTTTAAATCCTCCCAAATTTAAAAAAAAAGAAAAAACACTTTTTAAAAAAAATGAAAATTTAAACAAAAAAAACCCGGGAAAACCCAAAAAATTTTTGGGAAAAAAAAAAAGGATACCTTTTGCAAAAAAATCTTTCTGTTTTTTTTAAAAAAAATTTGGGTTAAAAATTTTTTTTTTCCCCAAATTTTTTAAGATTTAAATTTTTTGCACCCTTTAAAAAAAAAAAAGACCTATTTCCAAAAAAACGAACTATTTTATTCTTGTTAAAAAGCCTCTTCCCCGTACCTTTTTTTTTATCAAATTTTTAAAAAATTTTTTTGAAAAAACAGATTAAGCGTTTCTTTTTTTTAAATTCATATTTAAAAAAATTTTTCTAAGATTGCTCCCTTTTTTAAAAGCCTTTTCATTTGTTTTGTATTTAAAATTTAAATCGGGTTTTTAAAAAATAATACTTTTTTTCCCCCCGGGTTTTCCGTGAGGGCTTTTTTTAAACCCAAACCACCCTTTTTACTTAACTTTTTTTGGCCGGGTTTTTTTAAAACCCGATTTACAGTTGTTGTAGATAGCATTTCTATTTTTTTTCCCTCCAAAATTTTTTTCGGGGATAATAGCCAGTCTATAAGTATTTGGAAGACATGCCCAATAATGCAGATTTTTTTTTAAAAACTTTAAATTATTACTGATCTTAATTGGCAAAAAAACATGATGTTCATTTTTAAAAATCTGTATTTTATTTTCCAAATTAGCCCCCCTTGTGAGTATTGTTCTTTTTTTTGGGGAAAAAAACCTCCCCACAAATCTTTTTTTCCCCCCCCAAAAAGAAAAGCCTTTCCCCCCCAATAAGGGACCCCGTGTTTGTGGGAAAGTTTCTTCCCCCCAAAAAAACTCGGGGGAAAATCTTTTCCCCCCTTTTTTATTATAAATTTTGGCTATTTTTTTCCAAAATTCCCACCCCCTTTCTTTTTTTCCAAATTTTTTTCCCCTTTACATGGGAAACCCCAAAACTAAACTGGTACCCTACTTTATTTGTTTCCTTATCGGGGGAAATCTAGATGACCCTTTGCTGCCCGGAAAATTTTTTCCCTTTCCCCTTTTAAACCCCGATATTAAATACCTCCTTCTTCGCTTGACAATTACCTTGGGTACTTGGGTTTTTTAAACCTTCGGGCTGTCCCAAGAAAAAAAAAAAAAACAAAATTTTTTTCCTTTTCCCCCCTTTTTCTAAAACATGTTAAATTTAATCTTTTAAACTGTTAAATTATTAATTTAAAAACAATTTTTATTTCGGGGTTTGTTTTGTTAGCTAAACTTGGCCTTAAAAATCATCTAACGCCCACTTTAAAAAAGATCAGGGATACTCTCCAATGCTAATACAGTTCTTGGTACTCATCGGGAAAAAACCCCTATTTGTACCAAGCACTACCCCCCCTGCAAGCTTGTTAACGGGAAATTGCCTTACCTTTTTCAAAAATTTCATCCTTCAACTCCCCCAGCGCTTTTTCCATACTTAAACGATAGATTACTCCCCCTACTAAAACCCTTAGGGGGCCCCAAAAACCACCGAAGTAAGTTTGTGTTTAAAATTTTAGAAAAAAAGTAGATTAAATTTCCTTAAAAAAATTTTTAAAAGAAAATTTTGGATTAAATTGCAATTTAAAACCTTTTTTTGTCCTTTTTGTAAAATTTTTTTAAAAAATGTTTTTTTTGGGTATCTGTATTTTTGGGGAACCTTTTTTTAAAAATTAAAAAGGGGATTACTAATGTCACTTATCGTTTGGTTGAAATTTAAAATTTTTTTTTAAAAAATTTTAAAAAATCCCGCCCCAAAAAGGGATACAAAAAAAAAAAAACCAAAAAAAAAAATTAATCAAACTTGGTTTTATATGTTTTTTATTTAAAAATTTTTTAAAAAATTTATTTATTAAAAAATATTTATTTTTTATGTATGGTTACGTATTCAAAACTTTTGGGAACCCTTTTTAAACTAATTTGGGAGTTAAGGGGTTTTTTTTTTGGGAAAATTAAAATCTTTTTTGGGGTTTTTGTTTACGTCCCTTTTTTTTTCTAACAAAAACTTTTAAAATTTTAAAAAACAAAAAGGGGTTTTTTACCACCCCGCCCAAAAAAAAGTCCCCCAAAAAATTTGGGGGAAATTTTTAAAAAAACACTAAAAACCTTCCCATCCTACCCCCCGCCAACCAGGTTCCCCCCCCCCAAGTACGACCGCCCCAAATTTTTTCCCCCTTTTTTAACTAGGGGGCAGGGGGGGGCCCCCCCCCAAAAAAATTTAACTGCTACCCCCTGGAACATTTTGACATATGGGGTTTAAAAGAATTTTTTTTTTTTCGAAGTTTAACAACTTGTACCTAACGATGTGGTTAATGGTATGTGTTTTTTCCCAACAAAAAACCGCATGAACTTTCTAGAAAAATTATTGGGGGTTTTTTTTTTTTTTTTCCCCCAAAAAATTTTAATTTTTCCTTTTTGTTTTTAAAATTAGGTTGTTTCGAAATAAATAACACAGGTTGTTTTTATAGTGTAGTGTTGATATTCCTAATTATGATTTTAATAACTTTTTCGATCATAGTTTTACTAAAAAAATGATAGGGATAAAAAATATTTTTCCGACTAACGACTGTTTAAAATTAGAATAGTTACCCCATGAAGAACCCGTCAAAACGTTGATTTGGTAAAAATACCAAAAGTATTAAAAAAATTTGGTAAAAGACACAAACCACAAATGAAAAAAAAAAAAAAAAAAAAAATTGGTACGTCATTTTAAAAATTTTTTAGTTTTTAAAAAAAGCTAGGCACGTTTAAAATTTTTAAAATGGGGGGGGCTTGAACACCATTATTTTTTTTTGGGAAAAAAGCAAAAAATTTTTGGGGTCAACTGCCATTTTTTTTAAGATCTTAGGGTTAGCTGGTTTCATTTTAAAAAAGAACCCCTTTTTTTAAACGGTCGGGCCCCCCCGGGGGGAGAAAAAACATAAAAAGGAGAAAAAAAAAAAAACCTTTTTTCCCCCTCCGGCACAAGAAAAGTCTAATAGGGTTTTTTTTAAACCCCCCCAACTGAAGGGGGTTTTTCCCCAATTTTACCCCCCCCAAGTCCCCCAAAAGGGGTGAAAAAAACAATTTTTTTTATTAATTTTATGCTGTTATTTTATAGAAAGATAACTAAAAAAGTTTAGCAATTGGATGATTAATAAAGGCATTAAGTTTAATAACTTGTTAAAAAAATCTTGATTTTTTTTCCCCCCTTGTCATATCATCTTAGGGTATCTTATTTTACCCTACCTCTAACTCATATCTGTGCTCCCCGTCTGGGAGGCACTCGGGGTTTCCCAATTTTTTGGCGATTTTTTATCCCCCTTCCCACATTTTTTCCCCCGGGGAAATAAGAGCTTTGGTTTTTTTGGGGGGGCGGGGGTTAAAGCGGTTAATTGGTCTTTTTTCCCCACTTGTGGTCTTGCGTTGTCTTGAAAAAAAGGGGGATTTTCGATCTTTCAAGTTCCACTATTTCCCCCTGGGGGGTGTACAGAAGGCTGTTGTTTTTTTCCATAAAAAAAACCCCCAAATTTTTCCCCTTAATTTTTAAAACCCCTGTTATAAACCTGTCTCTTCAGATCAAATTGTGGTTGTCCCCTTTTTTTTCGACCATTTTCCCCCAAACCAAAAAACCCCGATAAAAAAAAGATCCCCTTTTTTCCCCCCGTCCACGGGAATATGTCTCTCCCCAGGGGTCATGCACAGGGGAAAAAGAACATCCAGTAGAGACAGCAAAAAAAAACCCAAAATTTTTCCCCGATTTATTTTGCACCCCACAATCCTTCCGTGTTCTTGAAACCACGATGGATTCACCAGTTCCGGGAAATTGAACTAATAATTTTAAGAATCACAAGTCGGCGGGGCTTAATGTCTTTTTTCAACCCCGGTTCTCTACGTCCTTAATCTTCTTGGATATTCCCTAACATCTTAAAAAAAATACGAAAAAAACGGTTTTTTCCCCTTTTTCCAATATCTCTGTTTAAAACCCCCTGCCCCCTATAAGGAAAAATTTTCCCCCCCTCTCATTAAGTTGACAAATATGAAAGTCTTCCAAAAACCCCGGGAATACTGCCTGTTAAAAAAAAATTTTGGGGGAAAAAAAATCCCGAAATTTTTAATTTCAATTTTTTAGATCCAATTAAAGCCTTAGGGCTGAAAATTAACATTCCTTTTTTGACATTAAAAAAAAACATTTAACGCTTTTGTTTTAAAAATTTTTTCCCCCAATATAATTTATATAGAATTTTTGTATTATCTTTAAAAAAAAAATAAAATTTTTTTTTTTTGGGTTTCTGAAAAAACCCCCAAATTTCCAACGATTTCACAGGAATATCGGGGGAAAAAATTCTGAATTTTTTTAAAGACCTTCGGGCCCCAGGCGTTAATTAACTACTTTACAAAAAAAATTTAACCCCAAAAACTTGGCCCGGGTAAAATCAGGGAACCCCCGGGGGCCCCACTTGTTTCCCTTTATTATAGAGTATTTTTAATTGGGGTTCAAAAAATTTTTTTTGGAAAGGATATTGGAAGAAATCCAAAAATTTTGTTTTTTTTTAAAAACCCCTTTATGAAACTATCTATTTGATAAAAATTTTTTTGGTTTCATGGGTTCATTTTTAAATCGGCCCCCTGGGAAATTTATGAAAAAAATTACGTTAGTTCCATGGGGGGAGTCCTTTTAAAAATATTTGTTTGTTTGTTTGTTAAAATTTTGCAGCCAGGAATTGCGAAAAAAAGTCATGATTCGAATTTAAAAATTTTTAAAAAAATTTTATTCAGGGGAGACCCCCAGGCAAAACCCTTTTATGATATATAAAGATTAAATTTTTACCATTTATCTCTAATATAAATTTGACGAAATATGGTAA
>JAHBCN010016706.1:0-19228 GCA_019359885.1 Listronotus oregonensis
GGAAAAATAATTTTCAATATTTAAAAAGAAGTGCAAGGCATAAGTTGTTGCTACTTTAAAACTAAATTAGTTTATAACAAGAATATCAAAAACAGCTGACTTTTAACGGATATGGTTTACACTTACGAAAAGAAAAAAATGTCCCTTGTAACTCAATCCAATTAAGTATCTCAAATAAAAGCTTTGCTAAACTCCAGCAAGTAAACAAATTGTTTTTGTCTCGTCATTAGCTAAGCCGTATTAGTTGGGGTGAATTTTCAAATTTATCTTCTTTAACAAAATTAAACACACATTTAATCAACTATCGACAATCTAATTTGATCCATTGATCAGTGCGACAAGACATCGTTTGTTTTTAAACTCTGGGTTTACTGGCCAACCGATAACTAGTCCAGTCTGTAGGTAAAAAAAAACCTGTTTATGACGTTAATTTTTAACCAGTTGAAAGGTGTTAAAAGTGGTAGCGGGTGAATACCAGAAAAATGATTATATAGTTTTAGACTCGAAAAAAGTGTGCAGGGGTGGGGGGTGAAGGGTAAAAAATGGTAAAAACATGTTTTTCGCTTCTGCAAGCGCCATTGTTAATTTTAGAGGGGTATTTTCAAAATGTTTTTAGGTATTAAAAAAACTTATAACTTAATCTGGGCTTAAATTGATTTGGTCAATTTGTTTATGTAAAAACGTAGAAAACCGTTAAAAATAACCATATTTTGAAATTTTAATAATTATTGCCAAAATAGTTTTTTGTCCATTTCTATTCTTGCAAAAATCGGTTTTTTAGTTCTAAATTAAATAAAAGGTTTTAAAGCATGCTAAGATAATTGAGTTTTACTGATTTTGGGCCTTATTTTATTTGCTTCTAAATATTTAAGTCTTACAAACTATTTTTTGCTTTTTTGAGACATATATTTTACTTATTTAAATTAAAGTAATAAAAAAATTAATAATGAGTCCCTTGTTTTAAGCCTTAAAAAAAAGAAACTTTTTGTTAATACACAATTGAAGCTAAAGCATCTCCGGCATGAGCTACGAATTTTTAACTTAGAAATACGAAAAGCTGACTTTTAAAATAAACAATTTTGAAAAAAAAAGAAGTTTCTACAACCAATCGGAACCAAGTTAGCATTTTTTTTAATAATATCTTAATTGTTTATAATAATTAAAAATTAATTTAGACGACATTTGATAGTATAATACTTGAACTTGATATAAGGCATAATAAAAAGTTGTAATATTTGTTTTTTTGTTGCTAAAAGATGTGTTTAAAGTGACTGATATTTTCGAGCGGCGTGAGGGAGATAGTGGTGGGGATAGAAGCTCTCGGACTGACATGCCTCGTCAAAAAGTGAAATCGAGGGATTAAATCAGCGAAGCGCCAAAAAAAACAGTCATATCTCGTGAATGTTTATCGGATCAAGTTTTTTTTTAAATCCGGGGTATCGCAAAAAGTTATAAATAATGGCGCTTTTAGTTTTAATTTTGTTTTAATCAACTTTTATCATACTTTTAATATCTTATACTTTGATGTAACATTAAAGAATTTACCTTTTAAAGCACCATTCAATTATTTTTAAATTCGGGTAATCCATTAATTTTTTTTCTAAATCATGTTATTAACATGTAAATGGTACAATATTTACTATGAAAGAGAATAAAATATAATTTATATGGTCTTTACTTTTTACAGATTAATACATTTCATATTAATAATAATGCATAGAGATGTAGTTTGTACAATAATAAATACATACAGTGTTAATTACGAAATAAAGAGTAATTAATTGAACTTAATTTTATTTATAATTTAATTTTTTATCTGAAACTTGTTTAGACGACAGATCAATTGATAAATCTGAAGCTGAAACCATAGTTTCAGTTTTAAATATATTAATTGATTTCTTGTCAATACTATTTTCATTGGAGAATTCATCAACACCAATCTCGTCAAGAAGCTCACGAACTAATATATTAGTAGCCCCTGATTCTTCTTAAGTGCCTTCAATATTACGATTTATAATGAGCTAAGACGCATGGATTTAAATAAAAAATAATAATAATAATAATTTTTAAAAACTAAATGCATCATTATTCATAACTTTTCCGCCACCCCATATTAAAAAAAGAGCTTGATCCGATAAAAATTTGCAGGGATATGGCTATTTTGTTCGCTGATTTGAACTTTCAATTTCAGTTTTTGACTCGACATGTCAGTTCGAGAGCTTCTATCCCCACCACTACCTCCCTAGCGGCGACGAAAGTATTAGTCACTTTAAACACATCTTTTAGCAATAAAAAACAAATATTACAACTTTTTATTATGCGTTATATCAAGTTTAAGTGTTATACCATTAAATGCCGTCCAAACTAATTCTTAATTATTATAAACAATTGAGATATTACTTTAAACAAAATTGCTAACTGGGTTCCTACTGGTCCTAGAGACTTTTTTTTTCTTAAAATATTTGTTTTGAAGTCAGCTTTTCATATTTTTAAGTTAAAAATTCTTAACTTATGCAGGGGGCCCTCCGGCTCTAATTGTTTATTAACAAAAAAGTACCTTTATTTTAGGGCTAAAAACAAAGGACCAATTATTTTTTTTATAACTTTGACTTAGAGTTGCCGCGAGACGAGACGAGACGAGATAAAGCCTTGTCTCGTCTCGTCTCGAATTTTCGAGATAATATATTTCGAGACGAGACGAGACAAGGGTCCAGACGAGACGAGACAAACGTTTGTCTCGTCTCGTTTTTGTCTCGTTTGTCTCGAGTTGTTTTGGTTTATTTCAATTAAATTAATTTCATTATACAGTGCATTAGTATTGTGTAGGATAATTTCAATAAAAATTAGTTCAGAAGTTGAGGAAAAATGCTTGGACCCGTCGATTTTTATTTTTGGGTACATGTTACACATTTTTTAAACTAATTTTTATGTCTGCACAATTCACAAGGTGGTGATAAAAAGACATACTTTTTAAATGGAACACACGTATTTTATTATTACAGTATTAATTCCAATGTTTAATTCTAGAAATGTTCATTCTCAATTTTTTTTAGCAATTTTTAACTTTTTATATAATAATTAAGTATACCCAAACTATCCTAAATGACAATATTCTTATACCTACGTAATTTTCTGGGTATAGAATATGAAGTAGGTATAGGAATTTCTAGAATTGAATAAATAGAATCCAAAACTGTAAAAATATGAGTAGGTATAGGTATTATATTTTAAATTAAAAAAAAAACTTTTGTAGCATCCTAATACTTTATGGACGTGCCCTGTCTAATTCAAAATATTGTAAAATTTAACATACTATTTAACCATATACCTAATACTTACATAAACCTGTACACTATATACCTACAAACTAAATACAATATCTGCTGCAAACTAGTATGTACTTTAAGGAGGATGCATTGTTTTTAATTTAAAGTAAAACTTTTTAAAACATAATAGCGGCATATTCTCAACTAATAGAAAAATATGCAAAAACAACCCTCTGCATAGGCACCTAATGAAAAACATTTGAAATAAACCGTAGAAACAAAATATGTAAAAAAAATACGGGCTGTCCCATTTATCATGTATCTCTTTTTTGAATCCCCTGTATAAATGCTTATATTTTTTTTAACATGCATTGTAAAATAAAAGTTAACGTGATTGAGCTTTTCTTAAAATTGTGAAGTTTTCTCAAAAAATTGGTGGTTTTAGACTTTATGGACACCCATATTATGCAACTAAAAATAAAATAAAGGACCTAAAATATAGAACATATAAGTGACATAAAAATGTCCACAAAATAAAAAAAAATCTAAAAGATAATGGAACATAAGTCATAAACTCTATTACAAAACACACGTAAAACGTTTTCTAGAAATTTTTCTTATAATTATACAGGGTGTTTAAGCAATAGTTTTAAAATCTTAAACAGCAGTTAGATCTTGCGAAAAAACATAAGTCCGGATATGCATCGTTTCGAAATTGGAAATACGCAGGGTAGTAAAGTTAAAAAGAAGCTTTATTTGTACATAATTTTTTAAAACAATTATTTTAATAAAACAACTTTTTCGTTATTTGAGTTTTTTTCGAGAGGCAAAGTAAAACTCCTACTTTTCAAAAGCGTATAAAAAAGAGTCAGTTTTAATTTTTTTCTTGAAAGCAAAGCAAAATTTAAAAAAATCAAGAGACAAAATAATTGTATTTTAAGTTGTTTTATCGGGGGTAATACCACGAGTGCTTAAAAATTACCGATAATTTTTTACGATAGGGTGTTTTCTCATAATTTCACGAGTCCGAGGAACGAGTGAAATTTAAAAAAACACGCATGAGTAAAAAATTATCTGGGTAATATTAAAGCACGAGTGGTATTTAGGGAGAGTATTTCACGAATCAAAAACGTAGATAAAGTTTATTAACTAAAAATTAAATATTAATTTAACAAACCGTCAATATTATTTAAAAAATTTGTATTGTCAATTTGACAGTAAGTGAAAAAGCCTAGACGACGTGGAATTTCCGCTGTAATTTTTCCATAATACCACTTTTCTTATGGGAAAATATGTACATGAGTGAAATATTCAAAATTATTAAAAAATAAGAAAACCACAGGGTGATATACTTTTTAAAGCAATTAATTTTAGCTTCTTTTTTTAACACCTATTTATAGTATTTCTGAAACGATGCATATCTTGACCTATGTTTATAAAATCTTATTTTTGCAAGATCCAACTGCTGTCCAAGTTTGTAACACTAAATCTTAAACAACCTGTATAATTCTTAAGAACTAGAAATATATTGTTGGAGATTTATTACTGTTAGTTCACTTAAGTTTTAAGTCATTAAAATTTTTCGAGATGTCTCGTCTCGTCTCGTCTCGAGCTTGTCTCGAAGGATTTTATCTCGTCTCGTCTCGTCTCGAAATTCGAGACAAAATGCTCTCGAGACGAGACAAAATGACGTCTCGTGTTTCTTGTCTCGCGGCAACTCTACTTTGACTTAAATTAGTAAAATACAAGTCTCGAAAAAGCAAAGATTTGTAGAACCTAAAATATTTATAAACAAAAAAAGATGTAGAAAAATAGATTAGGGCTCTAAAATCAGTAAAACTCAATTGTCTTAGCAACAACTTTTTTAATGCATTTTGCACTAAGCCTTCGTAATTTTAGCATCGATCGTTGAATGAACCTAGCAGGAATAGCTCTAATTTCTCGAATTAAATTTTGTCGCAGTTCAAATATGTAATTTGGTATCTCACGATACAAACGATTTTATAAATATTTCCATAAAAAGTAGTCCAGTGGATTTAAGTCTAGACTTCTGGCAGGCCATTGTACAGGTCCCTGGTTTTCAATCCATTTACTTAGAAACAGCATATTTAAACTGTTTGTTATTTCCCGTCCATAACTCCCGCACAATATTTAGTGGCTCGTCTTCAAACTGCTCGAGAATATTTTTTAATATTAATTCTCTATATCTCTCGGACGTTAAGCTACCTTGGTATATTATAGGGCCGATAACTTTATTATTCCACATGGCGACCCACACGTTAAAAGAAGTTCGCCTCTGTGGTCTGACTTCTTGATGTTGTCGGGGATTTTCTATCGACCAATAATGTTCATTATGCCGATTAAATAAACCGTTAGTTAAGAAATTACACTCGGCGGTCCAGATTAATTTTGATAGAAAATCGTTGTCTTCTTCAAGTTTATTCTAAAGCTAATTACAAAAATTCAGCCTCCTGATTTCATCAGCAGGTCTAAGTGTTTGGCTTAGGTATATTTTAAAAGGTCGATAATTATTTGAATTTATTGTTCGCTATATTCGCATTCTAGGTGTGGTTTAGATATTGTTCACTAGAAATTTTAGAGTTTTTATTTGAAATGTTATAAATACGTAACATATCGTGCTTGGATATTGGAAAACATATTTGCTACTATAAGATTACAAAAGCAAAAAGTAGCTATAACAATATTAATCAATAGCTATCAACAAGCAACCTTTATTTTAGCATTTAAATTTCGTCCCTTTTTGCACTAGGTATATGTAGAAGTCGTAGCGAGTAGTGATTGACTATTATGTGTTGTTATATTGTATCTTTGTTATCAGTTGATTTTGTTGTTGCTTTAGGGCAATAAAAATGTTCCAAGTTATTTCAGATCATTTGATTTGGTTTCTGTTTATGAAAAAGTAACGCAATTTTTTTACTATGAAGGCAGATGTATGATTGATGATGTAATTTTACGTCGAAACGTTTAATAACATAAGAAGTTTGATACATGTCTGTTTTAAGAATGACGAGCCCTTTTGAAATCCGAAATAAAACATGCAGCTCCGTATTTAAAAAAAAAGAAGTTGATGATGGGCTCAAAAAATTGAAACGTCGGGTTCAAAAACTAATAATGCCATTTTGTAGAAAAGAAAAAGTGGCAATCCAAAAGTGTAATTTATTTTATAAAATCGGTTCAAATAAAGTCAGGAAAAAATAAAAATCAATTTTAAAAATTTCGTTTTTTTTTCGTATATTTCCGAAAGAAGTCGAAATTTTCTTAATTTTTAAACATCATTTGATTGAGCACCGAATTGTGCAACTTTGCCACAATTTAAACTTTTTTGTTTCTCTTATAGTTTTTGAGATCCCCATGGTCACCCTCGAATTTGGGACACCCTGTACATTCAACAACTCTTACTCTTTTACTGATAAGGCTAAGTACCGAAAATAGGACTGCACATTAAAAAATATTATATTATTAAGGATATTTTTAAAAGCCTAAATTTTTTACTTAAAATTATTTTGGACCTTTTCAAAATTACTTCTATTTAAAAAAGAATCATGCTCAAAACCTTTTAAAATCTAATAGGGCTAACGACCCTAAAATTCCGTAAAATCACTTTTTATTAAAATATAATTTTATTTACAGTGGCGAAGGAGAGACGGCACGTAGTGGCTTCATTATACTTAGTTCAGCAGGAGCCGGGGCATCCCTGAATTTTAATAGGACAGACATCCCGTGTTCTGTTGCAACATGCAGATAGCTAGCAAGACGCTTAGTAAGCTTCACGAATGCCGATGAATTAAACGGACTTAGGTTGTTTGGTTAGTGTATTGGTTTGTGTGTGAACGTAAATAACTAATTTCCTTCTGTACAGAAAATTTGTGGTGTATAACATTTGCATTTATTTTAAATATTTATGATAATTTAATACCAATTGAAATACTAAAAACTAGTTACTTAATATAAAGTTTAGGTTGTAATAAAAAAAAATAATAGTTTTATCTGTCGTGGGGCATTTTGAATTTTTTTTTTTTAATACCCAGTGACCCAGCGAACATATAACAGCTGATAACTTTATTAATATATTACACTAAAATTAGGGGTTTTTCTATAGCCCCTCTTTCAGGACTTAATAATTTATTCTTGGGATTTTTAGTTTAACCGAAAGTAACTAGATTTAACATTTTTAAATTTGTTATATGTTCTGGTAGCCTTACAGATGCGTCCCAAACTTTTCTTCTTAACCATGTGTCCCAATGTGAAATTTGCTTTTAAAATAAAATAAAAATCACATATTCAAATAAGCTTCAGTGGGCCAGGATATCTAGCTTGTACTATAACAAAGCATAGTGTGCTATGATTTCAAAAAAATAGAAGCCATTTTACAGTATGCTTTATATTGTTTTCGCCTGGTGGATGTTAGTGGATGGTGACTAGTATTTCATATTCAAAAAAATTCCCAGCTCTGCAATATTTTAGAAAATAGGATAAAAATCATATTTTGTTGTTTATGCCTATTCATAAAATTTTTAGCTTTTTTATAGATCGATTAAAATTATTAATTTGAAACCTCCAGCGTAACGATACAGATATTTTATTTGGTTTTCATGCAATAAATGCTAAAATAATTTTTTGTAAGATAAACAAATAAACATGGCTGTTCTATTTATTTTCTTAAACTGCTGCAATTGCTTAGATGTTTGTTTTTAAGTATACAAGCATTTATACAGCGGAAAGTATAATTCTTCAAGCCCTATGTTTGTCAGCTAAAGCGACAAACAGTTTACTGCAGTAATCTGGACTCTCTGAGCCTATTAACGAATCCAAAATGCATTGTCAAAACACCCTCTATAAAAAATAATAGAGTTCTTTCAAAAATAAAACGGGAAAAAAGTGGCTTTTATATGGGTTTCATCACATATAGGGAAAAGACGGCAACGAACAGGCGGATAAAGCAGCTCGGCATGCCAAGAAAAATGACTCCATAATCGTACCCAATACTGTAGGGAGGACCAAAAGCTTTATCAAACATGAAATATATGCCTGTGGAAGAGGAGTGGAATTCCACGACGTCGTTGCTGGAATGTAAGACCAAAAACCGCGGGTGTCCATCCACCAAAGGACCAAATAACTATAAACCGCCTCCGTATAGGACCACAAATCTAACACACAGTTACCTCATATGAAAGAGAACCAGCCGGTATGGCTGTGCAATACCCTTAACTGTTAAACATATTTTAGTGGAGTGCCCGAATTTACAGCAGCGACTTAAATATGAGCTTAAAGACCCCTTCAGGTTTCTTAATAATTTGCACATAATAAAATTTAACAAAATATAAACTTCATAAAAGATTGTGATTTATATGTCAATTTAAAAACATGTTTGTAAGTTTACTAAAATTAAATAAACTAATGAACTGTCTACGTGCAAATAACCCTTCGCGGCTGAAGACTTCCTAATTTAAAAAAAAAAATAAGCTTCAATGGGCCAGGATATCTAGCTTGTACTATAACAAAGCATAGTGTGCTATGATTTCAAAAAAATAGAAGCCACAGTATGCTTTATATTGTTTTGGCCTGGTGGATGTTAGTGGATGGTGACTAGATATTTCATATTTCAAAAATAATTTCCTCAGCTAATCGCAATATTTTAGAAAATAGGATAGAAAGATCATATTTTTGTTTGTTTATGCCTATTCCATAAAATTTTTAAGCTTTTTTATAGATCGAGTAAGAATTATTAATTTGAAACCTCCAGCGTAACGATGACAGATATTTTTTATTTGGTTTTCATGCAATAAAATGCTAAAATAATTGTTTTGTAAGATAAACAAATAAAAATATGCTGTTCATATTTATTTTCTTAAACTGCTGCGAATTGCTTTAGATGTTTGTTTTTTTTTTCGAATTATGAAAAATGTCACCGTTAACTAACATTAGCTGGGCCAAAATATTATAAAAAGTATTGTAAGATATCACTTGTGCTTTTTAAATTTCAGCTCACTGCACATAAATCCGTTTCCAGCTGCATATCATGGCCTACTGAAGCTTATTTGAACAAAAGTCTTTTGGACGCGATAAATTTGTATATAAAGAAATAAGGGGCCATTTATTAATTACGTAAGAATGATTTTGAGGATTTTTGACCCCCCTACCCCCATGTAAGAGTACATAAGATTTTTTAACCCCCCTTCCTTATACTTACCTAAAATTCAATATCGTTTTTCTAAATAATAAAACGTGGTTAAAAAAGGATAATTTTCACTAAAACTCACATTTGACGTAAATCGAAGATTTTTAATTTTTAGCAGATAATTTAATTTATGCTCTTTCATTGTTATCAGGTATATATTATCTTTATATGTCTATCATTAGACAACTATCTAGTTTTTGGATATTATGATTTAAATTAAAAGTAAGTTTTTAAATATTCTTAAAGTAAACTAGACACAAATTAGTTAAAAAATCTATAACCGAATAACACTTTTAACATAATGATTGACTAGTTTTAAATTAGTCTTAAAGAAAATACATTTCACGGTAAAAGCTAAATCAATTTAAATAATAAATTGTCGTCTGGACTGAATTAATTAGTAAACCATGTTGTCCAATCAGAAACAATTGATAACTCATCAAAATTTAAATAAACAATTTTAAATTGTAAGATAAGATGTAAATCGAAGTCCTTATTATAGAATGAAAAAATGAAACAAGATTTTTAAGAATAAATTTCGACTTATGGGCTTTACCCCCCCTCCCCCTTGTGTATAATTTTTTTTAACCTCCCTTCCCCCTTGGGACCCTTACGTAATTAGTGAATGGTCCCTAAGCCGTTTTACTTATCCGCTGGGTATCCCCGATTATAACCTAAACAAGACAGTAAAAAAATAAAAATCTATTTATTTTAACATAAGGTAACATACGGTGTTTGAACAAATTGATACTTACGGTGTTAAGTTAAAATTGTATGCATTATAGAAGAAAATAGATAATATTATTATATTAAAATGCAAAAACATTTTAAAATTTTCTGTGTTTATTTTAAATTTATTTGTAGATCATCTTTTAACATTAAATTATAAAATTAATTTATGACTAGTTTATTAAAATATATTTAAGATATTTGATTGTTAAAAAAAAAAATTTTAAATACCCTGGAACAAACTGGTTTTAAATTATAATATTGCTATTATTAATAGCTTTTGTAAAGTCTGATACACCAAAAATTAAATAAAATTAGCCGCTTAGGTAACCTCATGGACTAAACAAACTGGGAGGTTTCAAACCTCCATAAAATAAGGATACCAACATTTAATTAAAAATACCAAAAGGCTTCTAGACACTAAAAAGAGTTTAGGAAAACTTATTGGATTTCGGAAAATAAAATCTTTAACTTAAATATATTTTTACCTACATAAGTATATCGATCCAAAAAAAAAATTCCATTTTCAGCCATCCTTATTTCTTGAGGAATTTTTTAACTGGTCCCCAAAAAACTGGTTATAAAAAAACAAAAAAAAATATAATAAAACAAAGTTCAAATTTAAATTATTATACAAAAAGGTATTTATTTAAAAAGCAACATTTAAAAATTTACTGTTCGAAAAGAGCATATAATGAAAATGGGCAATGTCTTATTTGACATTTGCCATTTGTTTTGTTTTAACCGTTTTTAATTTTTGCTTTTTTATTTTTACTATTTTTACTTAAGTCTTTTAAACTGTTTTTATTTACTTCTCACATAAGCAAAAATTTGTTTTTATTAAATTATTATACCAGGGAAAAGAATATTTGAAATACGGTAGAATCTTACTAATCCCGCACTTCAATAAACTGACACGTACAATAATCCGGCACTCTTCGCCTGCACCTCCCTTGCCGCTTTCTACGCTGCAAACCTCAATTAAAGATTATATTAAACTATGTAATTAGTTAATAGTTAAGAATGTGGTTTATGGTTATAAAAAACGTGTAGAACACAAATACATTTTATTCCAAAAAATTGATGCTATTAGCCGTTACGATGTGGTAATTAATCATCATGAAGAACACTGATAAATAAAACTACTATGTTTTTTTACCACTAAAAAAATTAATTAAATATTTTAGTGGTAAAAAAACATAGTAGTTTTATTTATCAGTTCTTCACATTTTATTCCCTTTATAAAATGTTTTATTTTATTTACCTTAATTTTATTAACCTTCTATATATAATTTTGCAGAGCTGGGTAGAAATTAAATCATTTTGGAATCGAATCCAGAAATCGATTTCTTTTTAAGGATCCGAAGGCTGAAATCGATTACTTTTACAAAAGGATTCGTGATCGGATTTGTTATATAATTTTAAAATGATCCGGGTCAATTCCTTTCTTAAAGGATCTGATTCAAAAAAATCGATTCCTTATATTTCTCCTAGCACCTTAAAAACCCTTTTATCCTGAATCCTAAGGCAAAAAGGTTTATATATAAATATATATATAAATTTTCATTTTAAAATTTCAAATTTTTACCTAAGATTCTTAATCAAACACATTGATTTTTCAAAAAATCAAGATAAGGATTTCTTAAATATCTACCTATTAAAATCTTTAAATAAGGAAACAAACCTAACATATGATTTTTATTGTTAATTTTGGGGTTTTTTGGCTAATCGTAAACATAATATTATTTTATTGCTTCTTAGGTTTTGGTGTTATAACCACTTTGTTTTTTAATTTAAAAAAGGTTATTGAAAATATTAAAATATTTTCATTTACCCTATCCAACTGTTTTCGTTAAAAAACAAAATATTTTTTTTAAATAACTTTTTTTTAATTATTTATTACTAAATGTAAATTTTAAAAAGTATATACATCTTTATTTAAAAGGGTCTCATTAATATAGGGGATATAATTTATTATTAGCAGCGTATCTTGAACAAAGGGTAAATAATAACAATAAAAATTTAATCAACAATAATTTCTATTGACAAAAGAGTTCTTCGATTATTGATAAAGATAAATGTAAAAAAAGGATAATTTATGTCTAATATTTTTTCACCGAAGCTGCCAAGGTTACCACTTTTCAATAATTGCTCTACTGTAAAGTTATAAAATACGAGATACGCCTTTACGGTTTTCAACGACGATATGTAGATGCTGTACATCTAATAATAAAGAAATAACTTTTTCGCTTCCAAGTGACTCTATAAGGTAAGTTCGATTTATTTTTTCAGATTCAAAAATCACAATAGACATTTTTTAGACGTGAAAGCTTGGCTCGTGCTGCTAAAAGAAGACTTGTTAGAAAAAATAATTTGACCATCCATGTAGTAATTTTCCCAAGTTATATGTTTTAAAATTATTTATAAGACTCAGGATATTTTATACCTTAAAAATATGCCAACAGAGAAATTAAAGTCGTTAAAGAAATCCGATAAGACAAACAGGAAAATAAGAATTCTAAGCCATTTAGGAATAAATATATATTTTTACATAAGAGTGTTCATTATTTCCCCATTCTTTTCATTTCAGTTTACATTAATAGTATATTGTTCTAGATGGCGTAAAAGTGGCACTTTTTGTAGCGAGTATGTAAGTTTGGCTGACGACCGTAGAGGTCTACAATACACGTGAGCCACAAAAGACACTAATAAAACATGCAATTTTTTTTCTGTTTTATCTATACATGGTTTTATTTGCAAACACATCGTCAATTTTGCTATAATAATCACACTTTCAAATTATAATGCGCTTAAAATTGTCAGAACTTTAAAAAAATTAATTATGAATATTGTAAGGGTGATTAATTGAGAATTTGAATATTTCAACATTGGTATTTCTATCATAATACGCGTTGTAAGATTTGAATATTACAATATTGGTATTTCTACTATTATATGATTTATTGGAGATATTCTAGTGTAAATAAAAAAATTCCTGCTGTGCCTAAGTTATTATTTGGACGCTTGAAGAAAAAATATACAGGGTGCCCGAAAAGTCTGGACTGGGTCAAATATCTCGAGAACGAAAGGTTGGATTTCCAAGATTGCAACTAAACTTTGTTTTTGACATAATTGTCTATCTAATTCTTATGTCAAAAACCACCCCCACCCTCTTAAGGGGGTGAACGTAAGGGTGGTTTATAATTTTAAATAGAACCCCCATTTTCTTGCATTTTCGGATTCCTCAAAAAATTCTGTGTCTGCCCTAATTTTCACCCCCAACCCCCGCCACCCCTTCACAGGGGATAAAAAAACGAAAAAAAAAGTTAAAAAAATAAAACTAAAACTGAACAGTTTAAATATTTAATTAAATCCGCAACGAAAATAGACATGTAACCCCACCTCAAATTTCAACCCCAACCCTCGCCACTCCCCCTCAGGGGATGAAACAAATTAATAAAACAAAATTGAAACTGAACCTTCTAAATTCTTAATTAAATCCGTAATAAAAATAAACATTTTTTATTGCAATATTATTTTCTTAATTTTTGTCATCCCCCATGAAAGGGTAGCAAGGTTTGAAGGGTAAAATTTTAGATCGGGTCACATATTTTTCTGACATGTTTATTTTAATTATGGATTTAATTAAGAATTTAGAATGTTCAGTTTCATTTTTGTTTAAATAATTTTTGTTATCCCTTGTGGAGGGGTGGCGAGGGTTGGGGTGAAATTTGAGATTGGAGTAACATGTTTTTGTACATGTTTATTTTTATTGCGGATTTAATTAAATATTTAAACTGTTCAGTTTTAGTTTTATTTTTTAACTTTTTTTCGTTTTTTTCATCCCCTGTGAAGGGTGGCGTGGGTTGGGGGTGAAAATTGGGGGCCAAACACAAATTTTTTGAGGAATCCGAAAATCAAAAAAATAGGGGTTTCTATTTAAAATTATAAAACCACCCTTACGTTCACCCCCTTAAGAGGAGTGGGGGTGGTTTTTGACATCAGAATTAGATAGACGATTGTGTCAAAAACAAAGTTCAGTTGCAATCTTGGAAATCCAACCTTTCGTTCCCGAGATATTTGACCCAGTCAGACTTTTCGGACACCCTGTATTTTAATATTAAACCCAAGTACATATTCCAATACTGAAGCTTAAAAATAGTCATTATTAATTTGCATACCTTTTAATTTTGACAGATTCGTGCAATACGTTCCTGTCCTTAAAAATAAAAAGTCTGATTTTCAGTCGTGCAGGTAGCCGCTGCCCGTTAAAAGAATGCCTTTGGCTATAGCGATTACTTTGTGTGTTGCTCGAGTCAACTACTTCAAACGAGCCGACCCGGCTTTCACATCTGGTTTTAGTTAAATCTGTGATACCGTGGTAAAATTAAAGTTATGTTTTGTACTTCGAGAAATATGGCGAAAAAACTGAAATTTACAATTTTTGTTTTTATTTTTTTACGAGTTTATTTTAAAAGTCAGAAAAAATTTAAAAATACACTCTCATTGAAACTTTTTTCGCTTTATCTATTGGTGAAGTCAAAAATTTCTTACTACGTTTTGTTTTCGCTAAACCATCATCAACTTTATTTTTTTAAATATGACCCTCGATTGTTTAATTCATTTCTTTGAAGCAGTTTTAATCCCAAATACAATTATGTATAACACTAGATATTTTTCTGTTAAATAAACATATTTTTCATAAGTGACAATGAGTTAGACAAGGAACGCGCATGATTTCTTGTAGGGGTGTTCCATATTTGTTAAGTAAATATTAAGTGTTATACATGTTTGTAATTGGGATAATATAGGGTTCAAAAAAATTAATTAAAAAATGCAGGGCCGTATTTTAAAAAAATAAGGTTAATGATGGTTTAACGAAAACGAAACGTCGTAAGAAATTTTTTACTTCACTAATACATAAAGCGTAAAAAGTTCCAATAAAAATGTATTTGTAGAAATTTTCTAACTTTTGAAATAAAGTAGTAAAAAAATAAAAACGAAAATAAAAAATTTCAGTTTATTCGCCATATTTTCGAAAGTACGAAATATAACTTTAATTTTTCAATTGAGCTCACCAATACGCAACTTTTTTTTTATCTTGGGACAGTCCACGAAGGCTGGTGCCTAAGTACTAACGTACCGTGGGTGTCTTCAGTGTGGTGAGAGGGAGTTTGTTCACACGGGACTTAAATTTTTGGAGATTGGGAGGAGAAGGAAAAACTTCTGCGGGCAGCAGGTTCCATAGTCTTGACACTCTCGGGATGAAGGGACGAAGAAAGCGGGAAGTTCGGGGCCTGTCTAACTGATCTGTAAAAGGATGCATAAAAGTTGCACTACGTGTTGCTCTGTTGGGAGCTGCCAGAGAAGGAATTATACTGGCCAACTCCTCTGAGCAGAAGCCGTGAAAATACCTATAGAAGAGCGACAGATCCCCTACAGCTCGACGGTGGGCAAGAAGAGGAAGCCTTTCTGTGAGCGTTGGATCATTAATAAGACGAACGGCTCTTCTTTGAATGGAGTCCAGAATGCTAAGTGTTGTAGGGGACGCCATTCCCCAGACATGAGAAAAATATTCTAAAGAGGGTCTGATTTGGGATACATACAGAGTGTACAAATTGGAAGAAGAGAAATATTTTCTGGCTCGGAAGAGAAATCCAATCTTTTTTGAAGCTGCCGAAGCTATGGATAAAATGTGTTTCTGCCAGTTGAGGTTATTCTCAAAAGTAACGCCGACAAGATTAAACGACTCTTTGTTCTGCAGAACTTGGCCGCTCATGTGTAAGGGATGGGCATTTGCAGACGTTTTTCGCGACAGGGAACATGACTGTGTTTTCGAGGCATTAAACTGAACAAGATTTTTGGCGCCCCAATCCAAGATAAGTTTGAGGTCTTGTGAAAGAGATATCTGCATTGACCTGCGGTTGTTTTCGAAATCAGGATTACACGGTGGCTTAAGAAATTGAATACTAGAGTGGAGAGGAACTATCGTCAGCAAAACTATGAATGGGATTGATTGTGGAAGAGATCGTTAATGTGTAGAAGAAACAGCGTGGGTGCCAGCACTGAGCCCTGGGGCACCCCAGCATTAATTTGGTAGAAGCTGGAGGAATGACCATCTACACTAACTGATATACGTCGATTAGAAAGGAAACTGGAAAGCCAAAGCAAGCTTAGGTGGAAGACCGTAAGAAGGAAGTTTGTTAAGAAGCCCATCATGCCAGACCTGGCAAATAGTTCGGCTTTCCTTTGGAGATAAGACAATTCATCGTCAGAGATTACGGGTGGAAAGAATTTGTGCAAAGTTCTGACTAATATTTTTGGCAAAGGACCAAGAAAGCTTTACTGCCATTTGAGCAAGAGAGACTTTCTCTTTTATTCGATTGTTAAAATGGTCTTTTGCTTCTGAGATGGTCTGTATACTGATTTCTCGCTTCGATTAGCTTCGATTTCGGGACTGGGGTTTGAAGAAACTTTTTTGTGGGCTTGAATTTTTAAAAGTCTGGCTTTGTCACAGGTTTGAAAACCAGTTTGTGATTTGAAGTTATGGGATTCTGTTGTGGGGAATATAGGTCTCAATGCCTAGTTGAATTGTTTCGGTAATTTGTTTACAAATTTCGGAAGGATCGAAAGTAGAAAAGCAGGTAGGATCCCAAGGGTAGCTGGCAAAGAAATCTATCAGACCATCCCAGTCGGCCGAATTGTAGTGCCAGACGGTTCGTGGCGGCATGCTTTCAGTTGCCTCAAAATGAATGGAGTAAGATACGGTGACCAAACCATGGTCAGAGCGACCAAGGGAGCAGTTACTGATGCTTGATAGAGTTCGGGGGTGGAAGTAAGAAAGAGATCTAGGGGTTAGAATTATGGGTGGAAACCTAGGAAAGTAGGTAGGTTCCATAATTCGATTGGTGAGCGAGTTGCTGATTGCGAAATTTTCTGCTGCTCTGCCTTGTGTATCAGTTTTTGTGGATCCTAGCCAATCCTTATTATGAACATTAAAATCCCCGAGAACGATTACTTTGGCCAATGGAAACTGGGAAATAATATTGTCGATCTTTATTGAAAGGAAATCAAAGAGCTCGTTGTAGGAATTGTCGGACGGGGACCGGTATAGACAGCAGATAAATTTAATAAACTTTGCCAAATTTAAACCACCCACCTATCTTTTACCGTTTCGTAGATCCCTATGCTGTTTATCCTTATCTTGGACACCTGTATATATTTTTAAAATATATACAATGTCGTACTTAAATAGTTTTGAGCTAAAAATGATGGAACTATCTGAGAAACTTTTGTCCATATATAAAATTTTGCGTGCTAATATCTTCCTTTTCTTCTTCTTGATGACATTCTCGCCATTTCTATTCTAATTTTTATTTCTGTGTCCAACTCCAGATCTGGGTTTATGTAAACTTTCAAGTATCTTTAATATTATCATGAGAATTTATAGTTCTTTTGCAATCGGTCAAAAACATTTTACTGTATTATTTCAGCTAATCCTAAAATTCTTATATGTATACTAGATGAAAAGCCTGTCTCCGCCAGGCGAGAGACAATATTAGGTAGCTTCTGTCTCCGTAAGACGCCTTCCGTACGGCTAACGGTAAAAAAACACTTTTTTGCTCCTATTTTTGTCCCGGGGGCGAAATTCAAAAAACGGTCTTCGTTAGGTTCTAGCCACCGCTAAAGACTACCACTGTGCCAAATTTCATGATTTTAGCTCAAGCCATAACTTCAGAATCACGTGGACAGACAAATAAATATATATACCTACCTACATATAAATATATCCACATTAGCAAATTATATATATAAATAGACATACACTATTTCTAATTTTGTGTTTCTTTAGTTTCTTTCTTCAATATGCACCCATATTTTTGCCTTCGTTTTTAAATCAAACTAAAGATTTTGGTCTGAATCCTTGAACAAATATCGACAATTTTTTTATCTCGAGACAGTCCACAAAGGCGTAAATCCTAAGTACTATTGCATCGTGGGTGTCTTAAGTAAAGTAAGAGGTAGTTTATTAACACGGGACTTTAATACTTGGAGATTTGGAGAAGAAAAAACCTCTGCAGTAGGTTCTGCAGTCTAGACACTCTAACGACAACGACAAAAAAAAACAAAGTGGAAAGTTCGGAGTCTCTCACGTTGGACTGTAAATGGATGCATAAGAGTTACACCACAAGTTGCTCTGTTGGGAGTTACCAGAAAAGAAATTATACTGGCTAAATCCTCAAAGCAAAAGCCGTGAAAATACCTATAAAGTGACAGATCCCATATAGCCCGTCGGTAAGCAAGAGAAGGAAGTTGTCCTGGATCATTAATAAGGCGAACGGCTCTTCTTTAAGTGGAAGCAAGAATGCCAAGAGTTGTAGGAGACATACTTTTTGGTTCGAGAGAGCTTTTTTGAAGCTACTGTGACTAAGGGTATAATGTGTTTTTACTAGTTAAGGTTATTCTCAAAAGTAAAGTCCACAGGATTGTTTTGCAGAACTTGGCCACTTATAAGTAAAGGATACGTATTGGCTGACATTTTTTGAGACTTCAAACATAATTATGTTTTAAAGGCATTAAAATTAACAAGATGTTTGATGCTCCAATCCAATATTAATTGAAGGTCTGGTTAAAAAGATGTCTGCATTACCCTGATCTTGTTTTCCAAATCAGGCTTAAAGAACAAAAGTGAAGGATTCTATAGTCAGCAAAACCATGAATGGGATTGATTGTGAAAAAGAAAATCAGATTTGGTACCAGTACTAAGGCCTGGGACAGCATTAACTTGGTAAAACCTAGTCAAAAACAAAGTTAGTTGGAAGACCGTAGGAAGGAAGTTTGTTAAGAAGTTTATCATGACAGACCTGGTCAAAAGCTTGGGATATGTTAAGAGCAATGATCTAGGATTCACCAAGAAACTCAAGGGACTTGTTCCAGTTGTGTAAGACAAAGAAAAGAATATCTGCTACAGATTTTTTGTCATGGAAACCGTACTACCTGTCATGTGTTTTTCCAAAATCTTTAAAGTTTAAAA
>JAHBCN010016707.1:0-19182 GCA_019359885.1 Listronotus oregonensis
TGCAGTGGGCATGCGGCCAGAGGCGGAGGAAAGGGTTTATTTTTGTGGGTAGCGAGTCTTCTATATAACCCTCTGCTACTGTAATGGACTTCCATCCACCGTGTCTCTTACTTGTAGTAAGATTAGCACCAGAGTCCGTCAACAAACTAGTTGAGGAACGTCGAAAGCAATTGTCCAGTGCAAAGATTGGACAAATTTAGAAATTTATCCATTTGAGCAGGCATTTTACCAAATGTGCTGATTCCAATTGAAGTTATGACACATTTATTCTTTAAGAATTTCATAAAAATTTTGAATGATTAATATTTACTGAACGAAGGGCTATACACTTTTTATAATAGTTCATATACAAGGTACCACCAAGGAAGTTTAAAGGTGTATGGAAGCCCAATACTGTAGAACAAAATTGTCCAGGCGTGCAGGGCAGCGGGAATAGGGGGGTTGGCCCCGCGGAATTTACGCAATAAATAGTAGGTCAGGGCCGGATTTCCATAATTCTTTGTTACTATCTATAAAATTGACATCATCAAATGTCAAATTCCAACATTCACTGTTTTTTTTTTATTTTTTGCACAAAATTGTTGGTTATTAAAGGATACTACTATAGAATATTTAAAATTATTGTGTAATATTAGATTTTATATCATCTGATATAATATGGAAAGAATAGATGGCGCCACTTTACTGCCTTCTATTTAAATGGTCGATATTTTTGGAAGTTTTGTATTTTTACCAAAAATCTTTGTAAATAAATAAAAACACGATTTTTTAAAATAAATTTTAAACATTGTATGATAGTATTATGTACTTATCACCAATTTTGTGATAAAAGAAGGGCAAGATAGTGTAAATTAGTTTAATCTAATCCTAATATTCTGGTTGTACATTAAAAACTGAAAATTTTTATAACTGCTTTTTAGGCATATACTTTTCACTAATAACAAACATTCATGAGACAGAATAACAGTGGTTAAAAATGTTTAGTAACTTTTGGTACCTGAGTATCCATTGTAACAGTCTCCGTTAAATATTATATGTGTACATTATGTCGAGCTTAAAAAGTTAATGCAAGATTAAGAAACCAAAAATCTAATTTATTTTTAAACAAATGGTATTGTCTCGAAAGTTGCCTCCTCTCCGATTTTGATCAAATTTGGTATACAGGGGTTTTTTGGGGCGCTAATTACAAATCTGAAAAAATTTCTTTTCGGCAACGTTTCGTTTCCGAGATCTTCATCATTAAAGTTGAAAATTAAACTAACCTCATTTTCACTAAATTCTCCCTTCTTTTTGTACACAATTCTTGATTTTTACACTAACGTGGCACACGATATTTTATAAACACCTTTTAAAACCTTGTATTTTTATTTATTTTACATTTTTTTTCCATTAAATTGCGAACTTTTTTAAAGGTCACACCATATTTGCTTACACTAAAAGTGTACAAAAGATTGTATATAAACATTTAAAACTTTTTGTATTTTTAATTTATTTTCCCAATTTATTGTATTAAATCAGGAATTTTGTAAGAAAGGAGGAATATTGTTAAATAAGTAAAAGTTTGATTTTCAAGGTGTAATATAAACTAAAAAAAATTTTTAATTTTTGAAATTTTGTCCAATTCCCAAAAAATCAAAATTTTTCTTCAAAAAAGGGGAATAGTGTAAAATTATTTGAAATTTGCCTGGTTCTGCCCAGTAATAAATTAATTTTTTTGATTTGTAATCAGCCCCAAACAAGTACAATTGTAACTTCCTTTATTTTTGGGGACTGTATATATAGAAAATTTGCCTGGTCTGCCCAGTAATCAATAATTTTAATCCTTTAAAAGAGTGTACTAAATTATTAAATGAGATAAAGGTACCTAAATGAAAACCTTATTTCTTTTTAATAATCCACAGAAATACACAAACATTGTGGAAATCATCTAAAACATAGTTAAGATTGCCTTACTTTTCTCACTAATATTTCCTATGACATTTTCATTTTCTATTATTCATAATTGATATATTATTATTTATTCGGTTACCTAACGTTACGTCTTATAAGAAGCACCTAATTTAAATATAAAAAATACTTACCTAAAGTTAAAAAGAGGGGTATGTTACCCTTGGATTTGCAAGACAAAACTATACAACCTCTAGTCATTTTGTTACGATATTATAATTAACAAACAATTAACACAAAATTATAGTCACAATTTAATAAACACTAATCACTAAAATAAGAAGGTTTTTATCAATCCAAAAAACGATACTCCGGCTCTCATAAAATTATAATGTGTTGGCTAACTTCACACTGATTTATCAGTGTGTAAGTAGACAACACATTAAATTATTTCGTGAAATTTTGTTATTGCGCAGAATCGGCGGGGCCAACTCTGACAGTTATTTTCATACTGGGCTGGACATTTTTTGATCGAATGGGCCATAGCATTGGGCTTCCATACACCTTTAAACTTCCTTGGGTACCACTAATTACAAAAGTTCGTTGCACATTAGTTTTTGTGTCTGGTATATGCACAATTAGTAAAGTTCCCAAATATTCGATGTTATTCAATGTCAAATAACACACTTCTTTTCAACGACAGGCTTCAAATACTCAGAAAATTGCAGCTACTTTTTGCATAAGATATATTTTATCCAGGGCTTCTGCGAGAAATGTGTCGATTTCTTCTTTCGTTAATATTTTAGACTTTTTTGGTCAATATCCTTTTCACCCTTTCGCTTTAAAAAGGAAACTAAACTGCTGGACACTCGAAGTGCATAACGTAATTTTTTGGGGTATTTTTAAGGTTCGATATTTTGAAAACGGTAAACGATATTAAAATTCGGTTTTCGTTGTTAGCTTGCCCAGGGTGTGTAGATTATATCTTTGGCTGATGGATAGTCAGGTGTGACAGGAAAAGGTTTGTACAGGGTGTAAACTAAAACACTGCATTTTTTACAAAATTTTATGCAAAGTTATTTTTTCCAACACGCAGTTTTATAAATTTCTATATACACTAAAATAATCTTCAATTAAATAAAAAAAAAACAATTTCTTGCATTTTCATTGTATATTCGAAAATATTGACATGAAGGAACAAACAAATTCCTAATTTACTAGTGACAGCCCAAATCAAACTCATCGGGCAATTTTTTTATTATCTCTAATGCCCCCATCAGGAAAAATTACAATTACAACATACAGGAGTGTGAAAAAGTTTACATTTGGTTTTATTCCTAAAATTTTATGATATTGCATATTTTTATGCATTGAACATTCAGAGCTAGATAAATTTTATTAAAACGTAATTTATTCTGATTTCGTTACTTGATTTACCTTAATTAGACTCTTTTACCGAAACGGTTTTTTGTATTCCATCATAACCTCACTTTTAAAGAAATTGGCGGCGCAAATCATTAAAACTAATGTTTAAGAATATTGAAGAGTGTTTTTTAAATCCACTTGACTTTTTAGAACTGAAAGCAAATTCTAGCATTATAACGCCTATAAAACGGTGACTGGTACTGGTGGTAGGGTTTTATTGGAATTTTTTATTTGTACGGGTCATAGTACCTTAAACGTTTCCGATGAATTAAGCAGCAGCTCTTTGAAAACAGTAAGTCACTTACAGAAGAGGACACGCTTTATCGTCTAGAAATATTATAAGCTATACAGTGTTGCCGGTTCTGTTAAAAAGCAACGGCAACTTTTTTGTTTTTTATATTTGTGTATATTGTTATATTTTTAGGTTCTACTTAACATTTTAATATACTATACCTACATTTATCTTAAGTTAATCGCAATTTCAAAGAAGGAGTACCTTAAATATGTTTTGTTTAAATAAATATAGTGCACATGATATGCAACAAGAGAATCTCAAAAGGGCTGCTTTTTTATTACGATAAAACGACTATAAGTTTCTTATTAAAATATCATATTGTCGGTAATCTAAAATAATAAAAAAAGAGCCATGGACTCTATGGAAACGGGTATTTGTTTATTAGGACATATTTTCCTGGTTGACATTTGAATGTTCCGTTTTGCTTTTTATATTTGAATTCCCTGTTATTTTATTTATTTATTTAGGTAGGCCTTTTTAGAATCTCCTCTCCGTAAAATAAAATTAATAACTCAGTACCATACCTTTTTCTTAGCTAGATTCTTTAGAAAATCAGTCTAAAAAATGGATTTAAAACTACTCTCATATTTGAACATTAGTTTTAATGATTTGGCCGAAACAAAAGTAGGTTAGGATGGAATACAAAAAACCGTTTGTAAGAGTTAATTTAAGGTAAATCAAGTAACGAAATCAAAATAAATTACGTTTTAATAAAATTTATCTAGCTTTGACCGTTCAGTGCATAAAAATATGCAATATCATAAAATTTTAGGAATAAAACCAAATGTAAACTTTTTACACTCCGTATTTGTAATTGTATTTTTCCTGATGGGGGCATTCAGATATAAAAAAATTGACCCAATGAGTTTG
Source organism: Listronotus oregonensis (assembly GCA_019359885.1). Classification (NCBI taxonomy): domain Eukaryota; kingdom Metazoa; phylum Arthropoda; class Insecta; order Coleoptera; family Curculionidae; genus Listronotus; species Listronotus oregonensis. Next base: position 4,478 of record JAHBCN010016707.1, read on the forward strand.
ATTTGGCTGTCACAGATAAATAGAATTTTAGTTCCTATGTCAATATTTTCGATATGATATCCCAAGTTAAGAGGAATTTCAAAAAAGCATAGAAATTTATTTTTGTATTTAATTTAAATTATTTTAGTGTATATAGAAATTTAAAAACTGCGTTTTGGTAAAAATAACCTTGGATAAAATTTTGTCAAAAATGCAGTGTTTTAGTTTACACCCTGTACAAACCTTTTCGTCACACCTTACTATTCATCAGCCAAAGATATAATCTACACACCCTGGGCAAGCTAACATGAAACCTAATTTTAATATCGTTTACCTTTTAAAATATCGAACCTTAAAAATACAAAATACGTTATGCACTTCAGTATCCAGCAGTTTAGCTTGTAATGATCTGCTTGTCCTGAATATTTATGTTCATCATGCCTTTAACAATATGACAGGGTAGTTTATAGGCTTTTCATCAAATGCAGGAAAATGGCATTTTTGCACAGCATTTCTAATCACACCATTTAAGAAACGATGTATTTCGTATGACTTACTAGGCAATAATTAAAAGAAAAAAATTTTTTATTATTTTTTTGTTTTCCCCTAATTTTCAAAAATCGGTAGTTTTACATTTTATCCCCTTTTCTCGAAAAAGTAGAATTAAATATATGGAATAAATCCCTTTATTCAGAAATATTGGGTGTATTGATAGAACATGTTATAATTTTCCCAAAAAAGCATCTTTGTTCTTACATCCTTTTTTTGAACTATATTTTTTTTCAAAAAAATAAAAAGATATTGTTTATTTTTATAAAAAAAAAATTACATGATATGCAAAAAAAGGAGATCTCAAAAAGGGCCTGCTTCTTTTATTGCAAAACGACTATAAGTTTTTTCTTCCCATTAAAAAAATCATATTGTCGGTAATCTAAAATATGAAAATAAAAAAAAAGAACATGGACTCTATGGAAACGGGTATTTGTTTATTCGGACATTTTATTGGGGGGAAAAATTTAATGTTCGTTTTGCTTTTTTTTATTTTAATTGTTTGTTATTTTATTTATTTATTTAGTAGTAGGCCCTTTTTAAAAAATTTCCCTTTTCCCTACAAATAAAAAATCCCAAAAAAACCCTACCACTAGTTTCCAGTCACCGTTTTTTTTAGGGGTTAAAATAATAGAATTTGCTTATAATAACCATTCAATTCTAAAAAGTCAAGTGGATTTAAAAAACATTTAAAATTTTATTAATCATTCGTTTTAATGATTTGGGCAGCCAATTTCTTTAAAAAGTGAGCTTATGATGGAATACAAAAAACCGTTTCGGTAAAAAATTAAGGTAAATCAAGTAACGAAATCAAAATAAAATTGTTTTTAAAAAAATTTATCTGGCTCTGAATGTTCAATGCATAAAAATATGCAATATCATAAAATAGGAATAAAAAATTTAAAATTTTCCACTTGTATGTTGTAATTGTAATTTTCCCTGATGGGGGCATTAGAGATAAAAAAAAATTGACCCAATAAGTTTGATTTGGGCTGTCACTAATAAATTAGGAAAATTTTTTTTTCCTTTATGTCAATATTTTCGAATATATCCCAAGTTAAGAGGAATTTCAAAAAACGCAAGAAATTGTTTTTTGTATTTAATTGAAGATTATTTTAGTGTATATAGAAATTTATAAAACTGCGTTTTGGAAAAAATAACTTTGGATAAAATTTTGTAAAAAATGCAGTGTTTTAGTTTACACCCTGTACAAACCTTTTCCGGTCACACCTGACTATCCATCAGCCAAAGATATAATCTACACACCCTGGGCAAGCTAACATCGAAAACCGAATTTTAATATCGTTTACCGTTTTCAAAATATCGAACCTTAAAAATACCCCAAAAAATTACGTTATGCACTTCGAGTATCCAGCAGTTTAGCTTGTAATATCTGCTTTTGTCCTGAATATTTATGTTCATCATCGCCTTTAACATGAAGTAATTTGACCAGAGCATGGAAGATTTCCATATTTTGGGCTTTTCTTCAAAAGTACGCAAGGAACACTTTCTCACTGGCATTTTTGCCACTAACATTCTTCTGATCACACCATTTAAAGAAACGATTGTATGTTCGTATTGACTTACTAGGCAATAATTAAAAGTAGCTTTCTTGGTAGCTTCTTCGATTTCCACCGGGAGAAATTCATTTTCTTGATCACTTTCCATCGAGCAAGAATTCGCGATTATTTGACGTTACTTCTCAACAAAGACAAATTAACAAATTCGATTTTTTTACCTTAGCAACTTATTTCATTGATAAATTGGATGAAATTAGATTTTAAAAATAACAATAATGTCGACGATAAAAAAATCATTAATTTGGACAATTAATGGTGTTTTTAATAGTGTATGATATACGAGGATGGTTTGAAAAGTCCGTGCAAAGTCCGAGAGATGGCACCACCGGCGCGTATCGAGGTCATGTTTAGTTAGTAGCATCTGTTGAATGAACGCACACCAAGTGTCAGCCATATTGGTCTATTTCTTTGTGTTTGGCATTCGTGTGAATAAAGGAATTCGAGTGATTTTCAAGAAATGGACGAAAAAGAATTTCGTGTGGTAATAAACCATTACTTTATAAAAAGGAAAAACGCCTCTGGAGACTAAAGAGAAGATTGATAAACATTATGGTGACTCCGCACCTTCCATTAGAACAGTTTACAAGTGGTTTCTAAATTTTCGGATTGGCCATATGAGCACAGGTGACGTTTGAACGTTCTGGACGGCCCACACAAGCGAAATTCAGGGAAAACCCGGCCATAAATCGGAATACCAACTTCGCAATTAAGGCCTATTCTGAGTATAATTTCATTATCTAGTTACCTGGGTATAATAAACAATCACCCTTTTATTTTTATCTGTACTTAAGAAATATTTTAGTTGAAAGCTGATGTTCGTGGAGACTATTTCATTGTGATTCAAAAGCGCCTGTGAAAATTAGTAATTTATATTCAGTTTTTCGGCAAAGTGTGGGTGAAAATTTTGTAAAGTAACTATGGAGCCTATTGCTGGTGGTAAGTAGAATATTAAAAATAATATTATTTAAAATATTTCTTTACGTTTTTTTATACTGTGTTCTGAAAGTTAACAATTATTTTTTTTTTTAATTTCAATTTTTCACTTTTGCTAAAGTAAAGTATGATTTCCCGTAATTTCTCTCGCATTTAAATTAAGCTTTAAATTGTTTAATAAGTCCTTTGTAAGATCCCCTCTTAAGTTGCTGCGATAATTTGCGATCTTGACGAGAAAATATTTTTAAAGATTTATGGTCTGGGTCCAAATTCGTATAAAATGTAGGGCCCAAACGCAACAAATAATTTTCTCCTACTAACTTAAAGAATAAGTTAATTTTTATAAAATAAAACATTATTTTATAGAAAATTAAATAGACAAATAAAAATTGCCATATGGGTTTAAAATTCAATATGGCGACCAATTTTAAATGGCGAAATCTTATTAAAATATTTTTGTTTTAATTACATTGAACTAAGAATTAAAGAAACAGTTTTAACAATCATTCATGTAGTTTCAAAATATAAATTATAATCCAAACAGCTATTGATAATGTAGTTTTTTAGAATTAACATTCATTCTTAAGCTACGGTCTCAATTTTGGAAGATTTTTCAATATAATTTGAAGTACCATTGATTGCAAAGTATAATCTGTACAAATATTATAAAGAGGAAAGATTTGATTGTTTGTTTGAATTGAATAGGCTCCGAAACTACTGGGTCGATTTAAAAAATTCTTTTACCATTAGAATTCCCTGATTATCCCCGATGAACATAGCTATTGCTAGTAATAAAATAATTAACAAAATTACAACTTTTTTCAGGGTCTGCAACAAAATCTGCTTTGTTTAAAGAAGCCAACTTGTCAATTGGTTAAGAATTTGTCAGTCAAGGAAAGAATGGAGCAGTGTCGTTATTTGGCAGAAAAAGTGACCTCTACCATGAGTTGAACGCTTGTCAGAAGAGTCTTCAAAAAGTCTTATATAAATTCATCGAGAAATATGACACAAAATGGTTTAACAGCATCAGGAAATAAAACTGCATTTGAAAATAAAATCGAGATTGGTTAAATATTGAGTTGGAGTTTTCTTTCGTCAATGAATGAAAGCTCAACCAGCCGAAATGCAGGATACAACTTATTTTTTCATATAAAAATTGATAGTTTTAAGGACTACTGTCATGAGACAGTCAGAAGAATTTGAACGATTGTATCCGTGGTACAATATGCCAACTTCCGTCCATAAAATCTGTAATGCACAGTTCTGATATAATATCATATTTTATGGTTCCATGGAAAAACTTGGCGGGAAGCTCAGGAATCAAGAAACTAAAGATATTAAAAGATTCAGAGAATTTCATGCACGGAAGTTTTCAAGAAAACAAAACATGGAGGATATATTTTGTAATCTTTTAATATCTTCTGATCCTTTAATCTCAATATGAAAATCACTGCTAAAAAGCTTAAATAGTACCCTTCAAAAGTTTGGCATTTTTTGATGAACCAACAGATTCTGTTGATGGAAAGTGATAGTGAAGATATTGATTGATTTTAATTATTAAGATAGGTTAGGCTTTATTATTATTACAAAGTTATTGTTAAGTGAGGTCTGTATATACTTTACATACTTAAATATATTACTCTTAACATGTATTTTGATTGCTCTTATTTTTACACCAAAAGTTAGTTATAAAATTAAATAGAACAAAAACAAACAAATCACAACTTTATTTAATTTTATAATAAGCATATTAACCTCAGGTATATTCAAAAGTCTTGTCATTTGGATTTTAATTCAAAAATTTTCAGTAAAAAGCGTTTATTTCAGCGCAGATGAAGTCGGATTGAGGCACTCAACAGTGACAAAGGCAAGTCAATTTGGAAAAAATGCAGGATTAACTATCTCAATCCTACAATTCTGTTAAATGGTTTACCTCTCTCTTCTGTTAAGTGCCTCAATCCAACTTCATCCGAGCCGAAAATAAACGCTCTTATATGAATTTTAAACTCTTAACTGCTTAAATTTTTAAAATAATAACAGTCTAATAATAATAGTAACATTTTCATAGAGTTTTCTTTAAGGAAATAGGTACTTACACAGCGCTTATGTAATGCAATAAATGAACCAAGGGAGAAGGGGGCTTTAAAAAATGTTTAAATGAACGTGTTATCTTAGTTTTAACATTTTCTTACGATTAAACATGTTTGTGATTCATATCAGCACTACTACTATTTATGGCCGGCTTTTCCCCGATTTTCGCCTGTGTGCAGCGTTGTGTCCGAAACTTCCATTTTCACAAAATAAATACCACTTTTAGCATTTTTAACATCAATAACTATTTACATACCAAATTTCAAGTTTCAACTACCTCAAGACCTTCCCATAATTTTATTAAGTCAACAGGTAAGTCAGTCAATCAGTAGTGAAATAGGCGATTTTTAAAATCGAATAGCTCACAAATCCCTTGGAATAACTTTCTCATTTTTTTACAGAAAATTAGAACAGTTATGTAAATTTATATACCAAATCTTAAGCTTTTCTGTGAAACGATAACGAGATTATGATAGAGAGAAAACAACCTGAAACATTTAGTGTAATATACACACTAGGCGCCTAGATTCATATCTGTTCAAGAAAAATTCGGCCTGGTTTTTTTTAAGCAAAATTAACATTTAAGAACAATTTAATCTTTGAGCTACCACTGTTCTAACGAATCCCAAATTGGTCTTTCGCCTCGAGCAGGTGCCTCAAGAAGCACCGAATGAATCAAATCAACAGGCCTGAGGACAGGTGGATATGTCGGCTTCGATTTACCCTTTTTGAAGAAGATCTAAACTGATTTACAATCAAGATTAGCGGCTTTGCTAGTTTTTTTAATGAAAGTAAATTTGGGAGTCTCCAAGTGCCTACGTGGTGGTTGATTTATTTTGTTGTTGGGATTTTTAAATGAAAATTAAATATAATTTAAGGTTTTTTTGTAGGTGTTAGACAATATTATGGTTTTAATAACCCTAAAATTTTGCACTTTCATTGGCTTTATTGCATGGACAAATAACGACGAAGAAACCTACCTACAAAACTCCAACTTAAAGAAGACTTAACAAGACCAAAAAAAAATTACATTTAATTTAGTTTTAAATTGGTTTTTACCATGGAAGGCCATCATAACTAATAAAGAGTTATTATTCTTTTATTAAATCGATAGATAAAAAGCCTGTCTCCGCCAGGCGAGGGACAATTGTAGCCTCTGTCTCCCCTAGACGCTTTCCGTAGGCTAATAAAAAAAAACTTTTTGATCCTTTTTGTCCCGGGGCGAAATTCCAAGGGCTTCGTTAGGTTCCCGGGCCCTTCTTAAAAACTACCACTGTGCCAAATTTCTTTATTTTAGCTCAAGCCATAACTTCAGAATCACGTGGACAGACAAATAAATTTATATTCACATTAGCATATATATATATATATATATATATATATATATATATATATATATATATATATATATATATATATATATATATATATATATATATATATATATATATATATATATATATATATATATATATATATATATATATATATATATATATATATATATATATATATATATATATATATACGGGGTGTCACATTCGAGTGATGCATGGGGATCTCGGGAAAACCAGAGATAAAGTCGGTTAAAATTAAAAAAGTTGCGCATTTTTGGTGCCTAACAAATAATTGGGAAAATTGTAAAAATTTCCCATACTTCCGGAGATATCGGAAAAAAACCCAAATTTGCTGACTTCGTTTTTATTTTCTGACGTTATTTAAAGAGATATCGAAAAACAAAGGACACTTTCTTATGCACTTTTTTTAAACTCTACAAAAGATTTTCTGTACGACGTTTCGTTTTCGTTAGACCATCAACTTTATTTTAAATCGGTTGGTTTTATTCATTTTTAAACCTCTTTTTATCCCAATTACAAAAATGTATAACACTTAATACTTATTAACAAATATGGAACGCCCCTATAAGAAATAAAAGTTTTGTTCTTTTTTACCATTGTCTCTTTTGGAAAATATGTTTATTTACGGAAAATATTAATGTTATACATCATTGTAATTGGGATTTTCCTGCTTTTAAAATGCAAAAATAATTGAGGCACATTCAGCGATAGCATTTCTTAGCTGGTCTAAATTTTCTATTTTTATTGGTATAAGCTTAGTTTTTAAATTAGTAAAAGTTTAATTTATAGAAAAAAAATCGTTTGGCGAAAGATCCCGGGGACCCTGGCTGGCCAAGATATTGCGTGGTTCGGGCCTATGATGTCGTTATTAAAGCGTTGTTCAAGGTTTGTTCTCACAGAAGTGAAAAAAGTCAGAAACTGTCAGATTGCGCAATCATTTCCCCGCGTTCACAAAAAAGTTTTTGGATTGTTTGAAAACATTTGGGTTTGTTCTCACAGGTTTGCTGATGGTTTTAAACTGTCAGGAGAGTTTGCGGATCCATTACAAGTAAATTATCGGAAGCATGCGCAGAACTTAGTAAATATTTTTACCTTATTTTTGTAGTAGTGCAGAGTTTTTTTAAAAAAAACTCTGCTAGTAGTGTTTGTTTTTTTGTTCTTTGAGTTTTGTTGTTTCTATCTATATTTATTGGTTTTAAAAAAAGACAAGACTTTAAAAAAATGATTGATGATTTTGGATAATTCGGCCCTTTCTTTTGGAGGACCGGACTTGTAGAGCAAAGGATCGGGCCGAAAAAACTTTTTGGAATGATTGTTTCTCAATTTAACAAAAAAAATAATTTATATGGTATCTTTTTCAACCCAAAAACAAAATTCATGTCAAAAACGAACCTGAAGTTGCTGATAACTTTTTATCGTCAACTGTTCACACAACGGGTTTTGGGAAACCGATAAGAAATGGACCCCGCATTCACGTCGGTTTGAAAACTGTCACAAACTTGTTATGGGAATTTTCTGGGGGAACAAATTTAAAATAAAACCCCAAACCAGCTCTTGCTGGGCCCTCCATTCAAATACCAAATCTTTTTGGGGTTTTCACGAGCAAGGTTGTTAAAAGCAGGCAAAATTTTTTCCCTTAATTTTCAGAATTTACTCCGCATTCAAATTTCGTCAGGAAAAATGATTCAGGATATGGTGACGAAATTTCCGCCAAACATTATTTTTTTGTGGATATTATCCTTGTCAAACAAATCATTTGGTTTTCTTTTTCCCAGTACCCAATTTTGAATGTTGGTTCGTTGTTCAATGTAAAAGTGCATTCGTCAGTAAAGCAAATATTTTGTAAAAAACCCTGGCAGTGTTTGTCCTCTCCATAAAACTCCCAAAATTCCCGTCGTCGATTTTGTCTCCTTCTCTTAATTTTGGTGTCTTTCGTACTTGTAAGCGTGGTATTTACTCTTTAAAATTCGAGATAGGGTGTGGTCTTGTCCAGTAATGTCCTCCAGTTGTCTCGTGCTAATGTTTCCTTCGCTTCTCAAGTATCACGTCTAAATCCTCTCGGGTTTTTTACCCCAAATTTTTCTCTGATTTTCAAGTCGATTTTCTTTACATTTGCATTTGAATTTTCTGTCCTGGTTTCCAAAATTTTTTTTTCGTCCGTTCTATTGTCGATTTATTGGATTGGCCTATTGGGAAAAGCCCAAAATCGCTTTTGATAACTATTTCCCAAAAACCTTTTTTAATAATGATTTTTTCATTATAGTTCATTATTTAAAAATGAAACTTAGTAAGAGGTTAAATATTTTTTCTGGTATTTTATTATAAACTTCTAATAATACAGGGCGCTTAAGAAGATAGGAGATTCGTAACTTATTTTAGCATTTATCTCTTAGCTGGCGGACTGAGAAGAGCTGAAATTTGTACACTGGGACCCCAAATTTTTGTTTCTTAAAAAAACCTAATAATATTTTCTTCTAGAATAATTAGGGGAGCCAATATTGGACCACTTCAAAATATACATGGGATTCTATGTCCCGCTCGACGAGAACACCCGGTATATATATATATATATATATATATATATATATATATATATATATATATATATATATATATATATATATATATATATATATATATATATATATATATATATATATATATTTGTATAACCCCTGTATCGGCTACTGAAAAACGACAACCAATATTTTCAAGTCGTTACAGAGATTTTTAAAATTGCACATACACTCGGATAATAATTCTGTCTTATTTTATAACGAATGAAACTTATTCGTAATTAGAGTCAGTATTTACGGGTTTGGCGATAGAGGCAATAAAGTAGTAGGGGAATGTCGGGCTAAAGGAAGACACGAAGTAATTTCGTTAAAGATACTTTTTGTTTTTAATTAAAAGATGATCACCTTGTATCTGATTGCTACATAACTAGAGAGAAGTCAATTTAGGGAAATCAGATGTATGGGTAAAGGTAAAAATTTTTAAATATAGTTAAAACCAGCAAGAAAGATACTAAAGAAAGTGTATTGCAAGCTGAATGAGGGTATGTGCATTGCTAGACTCTTATTTGATCTTTTCAAGACATTATAGAGCCTAATTTTGATTTTTGGTTGCGATGTTATCTGTGAAGCGAATTATCTAGAGGTAGATTTTACCATATTCTAAAAATACAAAGGTGTACACTGGATACATTATAGATGCTTTTGTAAATTTCGCAAATTCTTATAAGAAACACAAGCAGCGGCAACACTGAGGTAAGCGATCTAGCATTCTTTATTCCAAAATTATAAAGTAGCTTTGGAATTGGACTTATGGTTAGATATAAATGAATAGTTATTTTTGTACTAAGGGCGTAAAATAGCACTTTTTAGCCCGCTACTGAAATTTGTTGCCTGAGCTATGCGAAGGCACCAATTACATTTTTATTTATTTATCCTCTCAAAAATGCTTATACATCTTTTTCAATAGAAAATTTAAAACGCTCCAAAATAGAAAAGAAATATGTATTGTATTTTATTTTTTTTTAATATAAATTATTTATTTTATTTATTTAAATCTTAAACCACTCAAAATTTGAAAAAAAAATCCAAAAATAAAAAATTTCTAAGTTTCACATTTTTTCCAGGGGTATCTTTGAAAAAATCTCGAAAATTCGGTTTTTTGATTATAACTCAAAGTTTTTTATTTAGACAAAAAAGTTAGATAACCCAAATTAAAGGTCTTGTAAAAATACATAATTTATGTCCTATAAAATTTCTTGCAGGTTTTATAGTTTTTGAGATATTGACGTTTAGAATTTAAAAAAAAAATCGTTATTATCTTAAATACTAAAAGAGATACAAAAAAATTTATAAAACAAAAAATACAGATTTTTAAATTGTCTATATAAAAAGTTATATAAACATTTTTGATAAGATGAATAATAAAAGAGATATAAACAAAAATGTGATTTTTACCAAAAATTTCTGTCCAAAATAGAAAAAAAATGTATCGTATTTTGTTTTTTTTTTATATAAATTATTTATTTTATTTATTTAATTTTGAAACCACTCAAAATTTGCAAGAAAAAAATCCAAAAATTAAAAATTTCCAAGTTTCACATTTTTTCCAGGGGTATACTTTGAAAAAATATCGAAAATTCGGTATTTTGATTATAACTCAAAGTGTTTTATTTAGACAAAAAAGTCAGGTAACCCAAATTAAAGGTCTTGTAAAAATACATAATTTATGTACCATAAAATTTCTTGCAGGTTTTATAGTTTTTGAGATATTGACGTTTAGAATTTAAAAAAAAAAATCGTTATTATCTTAAAAACTAAAGGAGATACAAAAAAATTTATGAAATAAAAAATACAGATTTTTAAATTTTCTATATAAAAAGTTATATAAACATTTTTGATAAGATGATTAATAAAAGAGATATAAACAAAAATGTGATTTTTACCAAAAATTTCTGTCCAAAATAGAAAAAAAATGTATTGTATTTTGTTTTTTTTTTTTAATATAAATTATTTATTTTATTTATTTAAATCTTAAACCACTCAAAATTTGCAAAAAAAAATCCAAAAATAAAAAATTTCCAAGTTTCACATTTTTTCCAGGGGTATCGTTGAAAAAATATCGAAAATTCGGTATTTTGATTATAACTCAAAGTGTTTTATTTAGACAAAAAAGTTAGATAACCCAAATTAAAGGTCTTGTAAAAATACATAATTTATGTCCTATAAAATTTCTTGCAGGTTTTATAGTTTTTGAGATATTGAGGTCTAGAATTAAAAAAAAATCGTTAATATCTTAAATGCTAAAAAATGGTCGGGTCCATCGATTATCTGTCATCCTAGCGATGTGTCCAGCCCAGTTCCATTTCAATGTAGTGATTCTTCTTATGGCATCCGCAACACCGGGCCTTCTCCTTACTTCATTGTTTGGGATTCGATCCCTAAGACTGACGCCCAACATTGACCTCTCCATAGCACGCTGCGTTACTTGTATTTTATTTACTACTTTTGGGTAGATTTTTCATCAAATCGTGTTCCTTGAGGCCAGTATACATTAAGTCTCCCATTGTAGCACGACTGAAACACTTTTTCATCGGTGAATATTATATTTTCCCAAAAAATCGGATGTTTCCAAGGAAGTTTAAAGGTGTATGGAAGCCCAATGCTATGGCCCATTCGATCAAAAAATGTCCAGCCCAGTATGAAATTAACTGTCAGAGTTGGCCCCGCCGATTCTGCGCAATAACAAAATTCCACGAAATAGTTTAATGTGTTGCCTACTTACACACTGATAAATCAGTGTGAAGTTAGCCCAACACATTATACTTTTATGAGAGCCGGAGTACCTTTTTTGGATTGATAAAAACCTTCTTATTTTAGTGATTATTAAATTTGTGTGTGTGTATTTAGTGATATTAAATTGTGACTATAATTTTGTGTTTATTGTTTGTTACTTATAATATCGTAACAAAATGACTAGAGGTTGTATGGTTTTGTCTTGCAAATCCAAGGGTAACATACTCGTCTTTTAACTTTAGGTAAGTATTTTTATATTTAAATTAGGTGCTTCTTATAAGGCGTAACGTTAGGTAACCGAATAAATAATAATATATCAATTATAAATAATAGAAAATGAAAATTTCATAGGAAATATTAGTGAGAAAAGTAAGGCAATCTTAACTATCTTTTAGATGATTTCCACAATGTTTGTGTATTTCTGTGGATTATTAAAAAGAAAAAAGGTTTACATTTAGATACTTTTATTTCATTTAATAATTTAGTACACTCTTTTAAAGGATCAAAATTATTGATTACTGGGCAGACCAGGCAAATTTTAATATATATACAGGTCCCTCTAATTGAATGAAAGGAAGTACAATTTTATGTTAAAGTTCCTTTTTGCTTTTTCTGTATTTGTTTGGTAATTGTCTCCAAAGTTGCCTCTCTCCGATTTTGACCAAATTTGTATACAGGGGTTTTAGGGCGCTGATTACGAATCTGAAAAAATATTCTGCAATGTTTCGTTTTCGAGATATTCATCATCAAAATTGAAAATCAAACTAACCTTATTTACACTATTCCTCCTTCTTTTTGCACAAAATTTTTGATTTTTACACCAAATTGGCACACAATATTTCACAAACACCTTTTAAAAACTTGTTTTTATGTTTATTTTACACCTTTTTACACTTTTATTTTTTGAGCAAATATGGCTGCTGCCTTTAAACTTAAAAGTTCGCAATTTAATGGGAAAAAGATGTAAAATAAATAAAAATACAAGATTTTAAAAGGTGTTTATAAAATATTGTGTGCCACTTTAGTGTAAAAATCAAGAATTGTGTACAAAAAGAAGGAGAATATAGTGAAAATGAGGTTAGTTTAATTTTCAACTTTGATGATGAAGATCTCGGAAACGAAACGTTGCCGAAAAGATATTTTCAGATTTGTAATCAGCGTCCCAAAAAACCCCTGTATACCAAATTTGATCAAAATCGGAGAGGAGGCAACTTTCGAGACAATACCATTTGTTTAAAAATAAATTAGATTTTTGGTTTCTTAATCTTGCATTATCAACTTTTTAAGCTCGACATTCTGTACACACATAATATTTAACGGATACTGTTACAATGGATACTCAGGTACCAAAGGTTACTAAACATTTTTAACCACTGTTATTCTGTCTCATGAATGTTTGTTATTAGTGAAAAGTATATGCCTAAAAAGCAGTTATAAAATTTTCACTTTTTAATGTACAACCAGAATCTTAGGATTAGATTAAACTCATTTACACTATCTTGCCCTTCTTTTATACAAAATTGGTGATGAGTACATAATACTATCATACAATGTTTGAAATTTATTTTAAAAATCGTGTTTTTATTTATTTACAAAGATTTTTGGTAAAAATACAAAACTTCCAAAAATATCGACCATTTAAATAGAAGGCAGTAAAGTGGCGCCATCTATTCTTTCCATATTATATCAGATGATATAAAATCCAATATTACACAATAATTTTAAATATTCTATAGTAGTATCCTTTAATAACCAACAATTTTGTGCAAAAAAAAAAAAAAACAGTGAATGTTGGAATTTGACATTTGATGATGTCAATTTTATAGATAGTAACAAAGAATTATGGAAATCCGGCCCTGACCTACTATTCATTGCGCAAATTCCGCGGGCCAACCCCCTATTCCCGCTGCCCTGCAGGCCTGGACAATTTTGTTCTACAGTATTGGGCTTCCATACACCTTTAAACTTCCTTGGATGTTTCAAGTAAAATTGTAGAGCAAATTCAATGCGTTGTTCTTTATTTGTATTTGTTAAATACGGTTTTAAAGCTGCCAGGTGGCAGCACAATTCGGATATTTGCCGTTTAAACCGATGCTGGGAAATTGCGTTTTTGCTGTAACTACAGATTTAAATGGTTGGTTTCCCAAAACATTAACTAAATTATTGTCTTGTTTTTGTTTCGACAGTTTGGGGCGACCACTTCCAGCTCTTCTCTCAAAGGAGTGTGGTTCCTGCCATTTTTTTTAACAAAATGAATGTACTCTTTGGGATGTTAAGCTCTTCCGCCACATCCCTTTCTGGCCCACCTCTCTGCTCAATATAATGAATAATTAATACTTTTTGATCCAAAGTTAAGTTTGGCATTTAAAAAATATTTTTAGACATTGACACCTGTTTCTTTATTAGGTTTTTTAACAGGTATTTATATTCAGTAAAAGGTGGCATAAGACTATTTTACGGAAGGGAAAATTGCTCAAGATTTAATGGCCGTTACTGTAAGATTAAGATGTCCCTATGTTGTTTTTTGGTATTACCACAAGTCCCCTTTACCCCGCATCCCCCACTTTTCGACCGACTCTTAATATTTGTCCAGCGAAGAGATATTGTCTCAACTACCAGGTGGCCTCAGGTGCTCGAGTCTTTTAATTAATTATTAATAAATTCGTCTTAACTTATTTGAATGACGGGAATTATAAATCCAGCGTGCTCGAGCTTACCGTTTTCATAGTTGCTCGGGCCTTTTCATGCCCTAAAAGCATACAGGTGCCGGCGATTTTAATAAAGGACTCCGAAGTGGCTCGAGAATTCGCTAATTGGGAAAATTGGCGAATGGAGCTCTTAAATATTTACCTTTAAATATACAGGGGGATTCAGAAAACCTGTTCCAGAAAAACACAGACACTTTT
>JAHBCN010016708.1:0-19125 GCA_019359885.1 Listronotus oregonensis
AAAAATATTTATATACCTTTTTTTCTAGACAAGTTACTACAACTGACCACAACCCAACCCCAATGGCAAATAATCCACTAAAATTATTATTTTATATTCAAATCTATTTCTTAAAAAAAAAACCCAAAAAGAGATAGACTTTAGGTTAGCCCAAATCAATTATTTTTTTAAAAAAAAAACACTTTAGAAGAGAGTTAGTTTTAAATATCCTTTATAAATACAAAAATTATTAAACAATTCTTAAAAACTTATAAATTAATTAGGTATACTTTTTTTAAAAATTTTCCGTAGTTCTCTAACAAATTACGAAATAAGATCAGAAAGGCAAAAATTTAAATTTTTTTTTAAAAAATTTTTAATTTTCTTTACCTAAATGAAAAAAGTTAAATTTTTTTTTAAAATAGTAATTGGAAAAGGGGGGGATGAGAAGTTAAAAGTTTTATTCGGGAAAAAGTCAGTTTTCTTAATAATTTTTAAATTCTTAAAAACCCCAAAAAGCTTTTTTTTAAATTGAAAAAAATAATAAATTAAAAAAAAAAATTATTTAAAAAAATTAAAATCTTTCCCAGAATTTTTAGTGTTTTTTTTCCTTTCCCCTAAAAAATTAGCAAACAATTCAAAAAAATTATAATTTTTTTAAAAAGCAAATGACTTGTGAGAACCAAAAAAAATAAAATTTTTTTTTTGGGTTTTCCCAAAAACAAAAAATTTTTTTAAAATTGTTTACTTTTTAATGATGGTTTTTGAAATCCAATTTTTTAAAAACCCCAAAAAAATGAATAAAAGGATACTAAATTTTAAAATTTTTTTTCTAAAAAAAATTTTTAAAAAACTTTTTAATTTTTTTAAAAAAAATTTTTTTTGCTTTTTTCCCCCTTTTTTAATTAAAAAAAAAATTTTTTAAAAAAAAAATTTTTTGGTTTAAAATTTTTTTTAAAATTTTTTTTTTTTTTATTTTTCCCTCTTATTAAAAATATTTATATACCTTTTTTTTCTGACAAGTTACTACCAAACAACTAAACAATAGGCAAAATTTCCCCTAAAATTATTTTTTAAAATTTTAAATCCATTTCTTGGGGCAAAAAAAAAAAAGAAAAAGACTTTGGGGTTGCCCAAATCAATTATTTTTAAAAAAAATTTCCTTTAGAAAAATTTGTTTTTTTAAAAACCTTCAAAAACAAAAAATTATTAAAAAAAACCCAAAAACTTATAAAATTTAAAATTTTTTTACTTTTTAAAATTTACCCTAGTATCTCTAAAAAATTACGAAATAAAATCAGAAAGGGGAAAAATTTAAATTTTTTTTTAAAAAAATTTTTTTTTTTTCCCTTTACCCAAATGAAAAATGTTAAATTTTTTTTTAAAAAAAGTAATTGGAAAAGGGGGGGGGGAAGTTAAAAGATATATTTAAGGTATCAATCTCTGTTTTAAAAAATTTTTAAATTACTTAACCCAAAAAGCCTTTTTTTTTAAATTGAAAAAAAAAATTTTTAAAAAAAAAAAATTACTTATTTAAACAATTAAAGTCTTTTCCTAAATTTTTAGTGTTTTTATTCTTGTCCATATAAAAAATTTTAAAAAAAATTTTAAAAAATTATAATTTTTTAACTGCAATGACTTGTGAGAAAAAAAAAAAAATAATAAATAAATTTTTTAATTATCCCAAAAACAAAATATTTTTTTAAAATTGTTTACTTTTTTAAAAAAAGGTTAGTTAGAAATCTTCTAAAAAAACCCAATAAATGAATAAAGGATACTAAATTAATTTTTTTTCTAAAAAAATTGATTAAAATTTTTAATTTTATTAAAAAAAATCTAATTTTTTCTTTTCCGATTATATTTATTAAAAAAATAAAACAAATTGTTTAAAACAAAAAAAAAATTGCAAAAATTACATGAATAAAACCTTTTTTTCCCCTTTTGTACAGAAATTTTTGGTTAAAATCAAATTATTCTTTATTTTTCGTCTTATTAAAAATATTTATATACCTTTTTATCTAGACAAGTTACTACAACTGACCACAACTAACCACAATAGGCAAATAATCCACTAAAATTATTATTTTATATTCAAATCTATTTCGTGGGAACAAAAAACAATTAGAGATAGACTTTAGGTTAGCCCAAATCAATTATTTTTTAAAAAGTTTCACTTTAGAAGAGAGTTAGTTTTAAATATCCTTCATAATACAAAAATTATTAAACAATTCTAAAATCTTATAAATTAATTAGGTATACTTTTTAAAATTTACCGTAGTATCTCTAACAAATTACGAAATAAGATCAGAAAGGCAAAAATTAACTTTTTTTTTTAATAAATTTTAAGTTTTCTTGACCTAAATGAAAATGTTAGAATTTTTTTCTAAAAATAGTAATTGGAAAGGGGCATGAAGTTAAAAGATATATTCAAGGAAATAGTCAGTCTCTGCTTAATAATTTTAAGTTACTTAACCCAAAATGCTTTGTTTAAATTGAAAAAAATAATAAATTAAAAAAAAATACTTATTTAAAAAATTAAAGTCTTATCCTAGAATTTTTAGTGTTTTTATTACTTGCCCATATAAAAATTAGCAAACAATTCAAGAAAATTATAATTTTTTTCAAGTGACTTGTGAGAACAAAAAATTTAATAAATAGTGTTTAGTTATCCAAAATCAAAAATTTTTCTAAAATTGTTTATTTTAATGATGGTTATTAGAAATAATTCAAAAACCTAATAAATGAATAAAGGATACTAAATTAATCTTTTTATCTAAAAAAATTGATTAAAAAAATTTTATAATTTTATTAAAAGAATCTAATTTTTGCTTTTCCGATTAAAATTTATTAAGAAAATAAAACAAATTGTTTAAAACAAAAAAAATTTCAAAAATTACATGATTAAAACCTTTTTTTCCCCTTTTGTACAGAAATTTTTTAAAATCAAATTATTCTTTATTTTTCGTCTTATTAAAAATATTTATATACCTTTTTATCTAGACAAGTTACTACAACTGACCACAACTAACCACAATAGGCAAATAATCCACTAAAACTATTATTCTATATTCAAATCTATTTCGTGGGAACAAAAAACAATAAGAGATAGACTTTAGGTTAGCCCAAATCAATTATTTTTTAAAAAAATTCACTTTAGAAGAGAGTTAGTTTTAAATATCCTTCATAATACAAAAAATTATTAAACAATTCTTAAAATCTTATAAATTAATTAGGTATCTTTTTAAAATTTACCGTAGTTCTTAACAAATTACGAAATAAGATCAGAAAGGCAAAAATTAACTTTTTTAAATTTTTAAGTTTTCTTGACCTAAATGAAAATGTTAGATTTTTTCTAAAATAGTAATTAAAGGATGAGAAGTTAAAAGATATATTCAAGGAAAAGTCAGTCTCTGCTTATAATTTTAAGTTACTTAACCCAAAATGCTTTGTTTAAATTGAAAAAATAATAAATTAAAAAAAAAATACTTATTTAAAAATTAAAGTCTTATCCTAGAATTTTTTGTGTTTTTATTACTTGCCCATATAAAAATTAGCAAACAATTCAAGAAAATTATAATTTTTTAACAGCAAGTGACTTGTGAGAACAAAAAATATAATAAATAGTGTTTAAGTTATCCAAAATCAAAATATTTTTCTAAAATTGTTTACTTTTAATGATGGTTATTAGAAATCAATTCTAAAAACCTAATAAATGAATAAAGGATACTAAATTAATCTTTTATCTAAAAAAATTGATTAAAATACTTATAATTTTATTAAAAGAATCTAATTTTTGCTTTTCCGATTATATTTATTAAGAAAATAAAACAAATTGTTTAAAACAAAAAAAGCAAAATACATGAATAAAACCTTTTTTTTCCCTTTTGTACAGAAATTTTTGGTTAAAATCAAATTATTCTTTATTTTTCTCTTATTAAAAATATTTATATACCTTTTTATCAGACAGTTACTACAACTGACCACAACTAACACAATAGGCAAATAATCCACTAAAATTATTATTTTATATTCAAATCTATTTCGGGAACAAAAACAATAAGAGATAGACTTTAGGTTAGCCCAAATCAATTATTTTTAAAAGTTTCACTTTAGAAGAGATTAGTTTTAAATATCCTTCATAATACAAAATTATTAAACAATTCTTAAAATCTTATAAATTAATTAGGTATACTTTTTAAAATTTACCGTAGTATCTCTAACAAATTAAAATAAGATCAGAAAGGCAAAATTAACTTTTTTTTAAAAATTTTAAGTTTTCTTGACCTAAATGAAAATGTTAGAATTTTTTTTAAAAATAGTAATTGGAAAGGGCATGAGAAGTTAAAAGATATATTCAAGGAAATAGTCAGTCTCTGTTAATAATTTTAGTTACTTAACCCAAAATGCTTTGTTTAAATTGAAAAAATAATAAAAAAAAATTACTTTTTTAAACAATTAATCTATCTAGAATTTTAGTGTTTTTATTACTTGCATATAAAAATTAAAATTTTAACAGAAGTGATTGTGAGAACAAAATAATAATAAATAGTGTTTAAGTTATCCAAAATCAAAATATTTTTCAAAATTGTTTACTTTTAATGATAGTTGAATCAATTCTAAAAACCTAATAAATAATAAAGGATACTAAATTAATTTTTATCTAAAAAATTGATAAAATACTTATAATTTTATTAAAAAAATCAATTTTGCTTTTCCGATTATATTTATTAAAATAAACAAATTGTTTAAACAAAAAAAAAATGCAAAAATTACATGAATAAAACCTTTTTCCCTTTTGTACAGAAATTTTTGGTTAAAATCAAATTATTCTTTATTTTTCGTCTTATTAAAAATATTTATATACTTTTTATCTAGACAAGTTACTACAACTGACCACAACTAACCAAATAGGCAAATAATCACTAAAAATTATTTTATATTCAAATCTATTTTGGAACAAAACAATTAGAGATAGACTTAGGTTAGCCCAAATCAATTATTTTTAAAAAGTTTCACTTTAGAAAGAGTTAGTTTAAATATCTTCATAATAAAAAATTATAAACAATTCTTAAATCTTATAAATTAATTAGTATACTTTTAAATTACCGAGTATCTTAAAAATTACGAAATAAGATCAGAAAGGCAAAATTAACTTTTTATAAATTTAAGTTTTCGACCTAAATGAAAAATGTTGAATTTTAAAATAGTAATTGAAGGGGCATGAGAAGAAGATATTCAGAAAATCATCTCTGCTTAATAATTTTAAGTTACTTAACCCAATGCTTGTTTAAATTAAAATAATAAATTAAAAATATTATTTAAAAAATAAATCTTATCCTAGAATTTTTAGTGTTTTTATTACTTGCCCATATAAAAATTAGCAAACAATTCAAGAAAATTATAATTTTTTAACAGCAAGTGACTTGTGAGAACAAAAAATAATAATAAATAGTGTTTAAGTTATCCAAAATCAAAATATTTTCTAAAATTGTTTACTTTTAATGATGGTTAGTTAGAAATCAATTCTAAAACCTAATAAATGAATAAAGGATACTAAATTAATCTTTTTATCTAAAAAATTGATTAAAATACTTATAATTTTATTAAAAGAATCTAATTTTGCTTTTCCGATTATATTTATTAAGAAAATAAAACAAATTGTTTAAAACAAAAAAATTGCAAAAATTACATGAATAAAACCTTTTTTCCCTTTTGTACAGAAATTTTTGGTTAAAATCAAATTATTCTTTATTTTCGTCTTATTAAAAATATTTATATACCTTTTTATCTAGACAAGTTACTACAACTGACCACAACTAACCACAATAGGCAAATAATCCACTAAAATTATTATTTTATATTCAAATCTATTTCTGGGAACAAAAACAATAAGAGATAGACTTTAGGTTAGCCCAAATCAATTATTTTTTAAAAGTTTCACTTTAGAAGAGATTAGTTTTAAATATCCTTCATAATACAAAATTATTAAACAATTCTTAAAATCTTATAAATTAATTAGGTATACTTTTAAAATTTACCGTAGTATCTCTAACAAATTACGAAATAAGATCAGAAAGGCAAAAATTAACTTTTTTTAATAAATTTTTAAGTTTTCTTGACCTAAATGAAAAATGTTAGAATTTTTTTAAAAATAGTAATTGGAAAGGGTTTTTTTTTTTTTTTTTTTTTAAAATCTTATCCTAAATTTTTAGTGTTTTTATTACTTGCCCATATAAAAATTAGCAAACAATTCAAGAAAATTATAATTTTTTAACAGCAAGTGACTTGTGAGAACAAAAAATAATAATAAATAGTGTTTAAGTTATCCAAAATCAAAATATTTTTCTAAAATTGTTTACTTTTAATGATGGTTAGTTAGAAATCAATTCTAAAAACCTAATAAATGAATAAAGGATACTAAATTAATCTTTTTATCTAAAAAAATTGATTAAAATACTTATAATTTTATTAAAAAGAATCTAATTTTTGCTTTTCCGATAATATTTATTAAGAAAATAAAACAAATTGTTTAAAACAAAAAAAATGCAAAAATTACATGATTAAAACCTTTTTTTCCCCCTTTTTTACAGAAATTTTTGGTTAAAATCAAATTATTCTTTATTTTTCGTCTTATTAAAAATATTTATATACCTTTTTATCTAGACAAGTTACTACAACTGACCACAACTAACCACAATAGGCAAATAATCCACTAAAATTATTATTTTATATTCAAATCTATTTCGTGGGAACAAAAAACAATAAGAGATAGACTTTAGGTTAGCCCAAATCAATTATTTTTTAAAAAGTTTCACTTTAGAAGAGAGTTAGTTTTAAATATCCTTCATAATACAAAAATTATTAAACAATTCTTAAAATCTTATAAATTAATTAGGTATACTTTTTAAAATTTACCGTAGTATCTCTAACAAATTACGAAATAAGATCAGAAAGGCAAAAATTACCTTTTTTTAATAAATTTTTAAGTTTTCTTGACCTAAATGAAAAATGTTAGAATTTTTTTCTAAAAATAGTAATTGGAAAGGGGTGCATGAGAAGTTAAAAGATATATTCAAGGAAATAGTCAGTATTTTAAGTTACTTAACCCAAAATGCTTTGTTTAAATTTAAAATTAATTAAATAATTAAAATACTTAAAAATAAAAGTATCTAAATTTTTAGTTTAATTACTTACAATATAAATTCAAAAATTAAGAAATTAATTTTTTAACAGCAAGTGACTTGTAGAACAAAAAATAATAATAAATAGTGTTTAAGTTTCAAAATAAAAATATCTCTAAAATTGTTTACTTTTATGAATTTTGGTTAAAATCAATTTAACTTATAATGTCATTATTAAAAGATTATAACTTTTTATCTAAAATTGATTAAACTTAAATAACTGACCACAACTAACCACAATAGGCAAATAATCCACTAAAATTATTATTTTATATTCAAATCTATTTCGTGGGAACAAAAAACAATAAGAGATAGACTTTAGGTTAGCCCAAATCAATTATTTTTTAAAAAGTTTCACTTTAGAAGAGAGTTAGTTTCAAATATCCTTCATAATACAAAAATTATTAAACAATTCTTAAAATCTTATAAATTAATTAGGTATACTTTTTAAAATTTACCGTAGTATCTCTAACAAATTACGAAATAAGATCAGAAAGGCAAAAATTAACTTTTTTAATAAATTTTTAAGTTTTCTTGACCTAAATGAAAAATGTTAGAATTTTTTCTAAAAATAGTAATTGGAAAGGGGCATGAGAAGTTAAAAGATATATTCAAGGAAATAGTCAGTCTCTGCTTAATAATTTTAAGTTACTTAACCCAAAATGCTTTGTTTAAATTGAAAAAATAATAAATTAAAAAAAATACTTATTTAAAAAATTAAAGTCTTATCCTAGAATTTTTAGTGTTTTTATTACTTGCCCATATAAAAATTAGCAAACAATTCAAGAAAATTATAATTTTTTAACAGCAAGTGACTTGTGAGAACAAAAAATAATAATAAATAGTGTTTAAGTTATCCAAAATCAAAATATTTTTCTAAAATTGTTTACTTTTAATGATGGTTAGTTAGAAATCAATTCTAAAAACCTAATAAATGAATAAAGGATACTAAATTAATCTTTTTATCTAAAAAAATTGATTAAAATACTTATAATTTTATTAAAAAGAATCTAATTTTTGCTTTTCCGATTATATTTATTAAGAAAATAAAACAAATTGTTTAAAACAAAAAAAATTGCAAAAATTACATGAATAAAACCTTTTTTCCCTTTTGTACAGAAATTTTTGGTTAAAATCAAATTATTCTTTATTTTTCGTCTTATTAAAAATATTTATATACCTTTTATCTAGACAAGTTACTACAACTGACCACAACTAACCACAATAGGCAAATAATCCACTAAAATTATTATTTTATATTCAAATCTATTTCGTGGGAACAAAAAACAATAAGAGATAGACTTTAGGTTAGCCCAAATCAATTATTTTTTAAAAAGTTTCACTTTAGAAGAGATTAGTTTAAATATCCTTCATAATACAAAAATTATTAAACAATTCTTAAAATCTTATAAATTAATTAGGTATACTTTTTAAAATTTACCGTAGTATCTCTAACAATTTAAAAAATTAAAAAATTAAAAATTTAAGTTTTCTTGACCTAAATGAA
This sequence comes from Listronotus oregonensis, assembly GCA_019359885.1. Classification (NCBI taxonomy): domain Eukaryota; kingdom Metazoa; phylum Arthropoda; class Insecta; order Coleoptera; family Curculionidae; genus Listronotus; species Listronotus oregonensis. The sequence goes on from JAHBCN010016708.1 coordinate 8,668, forward strand.
AAATGTTAGAATTTTTTTCTAAAAATAGTAATTGGAAAGGGGGCATGAGAAGTTAAAAGATATATTCAAGGAAATAGTCAGTCTCTGCTTAATAATTTTAAGTTACTTAACCCAAAATGCTTTGTTTAAATTGAAAAAATAATAAATTAAAAAATACTTGTTTAAAAATTAAAGTCTTATCCTAGAATTTTTAGTGTTTTTATTACTTGCCCATATAAAAATTAGCAAACAATTCAAGAAAATTATAATTTTTTAACAGCAAGTGACTTGTGAGAACAAAAAATAATAATAAATAGTGTTTAAGTTATCCAAAATCAAAAATTTTCTAAAATTGTTTACTTTTAATGATGGTTAGTTAGAAATTCAATTCTAAAAACCTAATAAATGAATAAAGGATACTAAATTAATCTTTTTATCTAAAAAAATTGATTAAAATACTTATAATTTTATTAAAAAGAATCTAATTTTTGCTTTTCCGATTATATTTATTAAGAAAATAAAACAAATTGTTTAAAACAAAAAAAAATTGCAAAAATTACATGAATAAAACCTTTTTTTCCCCTTTTGTACAGAAATTTTTGGTTAAAATCAAATTATTCTTTATTTTTCGTCTTATTAAAAATATTTATATACCTTTTATCTAGACAAGTTACTACAACTGACCACAACTAACCACAATAGGCAAATAATCCACTAAAATTATTATTTTATATTCAAATCTATTTCGTGGGAACAAAAAACAATAAGAGATAGACTTTAGGTTAGCCCAAATCAATTATTTTTTAAAAAAGTTTCACTTTAGAAGAGAGTTAGTTTCAAATATCTTCATAATACAAAAATTATTAAACAATTCTTAAAATCTTATAAATTAATTAGGTATACTTTTTAAAATTTACCGTAGTATCTCTAACAAATTACGAAATAAGATCAGAAAGGCAAAAATTAACTTTTTTTTAATTTTTAAGTTTTCTTGACCTAAATGAAAAATGTTAGAATTTTTTCTAAAAATAGTAATTGGAAGGGGCATGAGAAGTTAAAAGATATATTCAAGGAAATAGTCAGTCTCTGCTTAATAATTTTAAGTTACTTAACCCAAAATGCTTTGTTTAAATTGAAAAAAATAATAAATTAAAAAAAAATACTTATTTAAAAAATTAAAGTCTTATCCTAGAATTTTTAGTGTTTTTATTACTTGCCCATATAAAAATTAGCAAACAATTCAAGAAAATTATAGTTTTTTAACAGCAAGTGACTTGTGAGAACAAAAAATAATAATAAATAGTGTTTAAGTTATCCAAAATCAAAACATTTTTCTAAAATTGTTTACTTTTATTGATGGTTAGTTAGAAATCAATTCTAAAAACCTAATAAATGAATAAAGGATACTAAATTAATCTTTTTATCTAAAAAAATTGATTAAAATACTTATAATTTTATTAAAAAGAATCTAATTTTTGCTTTCCCGATAATATTTATTAAGAAAATAAAACAAATTGTTTAAAAAAAAAAAATTGCAAAAATTACATGATTAAAACCTTTTTTTCCCCTTTTGTACAAAAATTTTTGGTTAAAATCAAATTATTCTTTATTTTTCGTCTTATTAAAAATATTTATATACCTTTTTATCTAGACAAGTTACTACAACTGACCACAACTAACCACAATAGGCAAGTAATCCACTAAAAATATTATTTTATATTCAAATCTATATCCTGGGAACAAAAAACAATTAGAGATAGACTTTAGGTTAGCCCAAATCAATTATTTTTTAAAAAAGTTTCACTTTAGAAGAGAGTTAGTTTCAAATATCTTTCATAATACAAAAATTATTAAACAATTCTTAAAATCTTATAAATTAATTTGGTATACTTTTTAAAATTTACCGTAGTACCTCTAACAAATTACGAAATAAGATCAGAAAGGCAAAAATTAACTTTTTTTTAAAAAAATTTTAAGTTTTCTTGACCTAAATGAAAAATGTTAGAATTTTTTTCTAAAAATAGTAATTGGAAAGGGGGCATGAGAAGTTAAAAGATATATTCAAGGAAATAGTCAGTCTCTGCTTAATAATTTTAAGTTACTTAACCCAAAATGCTTTGTTTAAATTGAAAAAAATAATAAATTAAAAAAAAATTGCTTATTTAAAAAATTAAAGTCTTATCCTAGAATGTTTAGTGTTTTTATTACTTGCCCATATAAAAATTAGCAAACAATTCAAGAAAATTATAATTTTTTAACAGCAAGTGACTTGTGAGAACAAAAAATAATAATAAATAGTGTTTAAGTTATCCAAAATCAAAATATTTTTCTAAAATTGTTTACTTTTAATGATGGTTAGTTAGAAATCAATTCTAAAAACCTAATAAATGAATAAAGGATAATAAATTAATCTTTTTATCTAAAAAAATTGATTAAAATACTTATAATTTTATTAAAAAGAATCTAATTTTTGCTTTTCCGATTATATTTATTAAGAAAATAAAACAAATTGTTTAAAACAAAATAAAATTGCAAAAATTACATGAATAAAACCTTTTTTTCCCCTTTTGTACAGAAATTTTTGGTTAAAATCAAATTATTCTTTATTTTTCGTCTTATTAAAAATATTTATATACCTTTTTATCTAGACAAGTTACTACAACTGACCACAACTAACCACAATAGGCAAATAATCCACTAAAATTATTATTTTATATTCAAATCTATTTCGTGGGAACAAAAAACAATAAGAGATAGACTTTAGGTTAGCCCAAATCAATTATTTTAAAAGTTTCACTTTAGAAGAGAGTTAGTTTCAAATATCATTCATAATACAAAAATTATTAAACAATTCTTAAAATCTTATAAATTAATTAGGTATACTTTTTAAAATTTACCGTAGTATCTCTAACAAATTACGAAATAAGATCAGAAAGGCAAAAATTAACTTTTTTTTAAAAATTTTTAAGTTTCTTGACCTAAATGAAAAATGTTAGAATTTTTTCTAAAAATAATATAAAGATATATTCAAGGAAATAGTCAGTCTCTGCTTAATAATTTTAAGTTACTTAACCCAAAATGCTTTGCTTAAATTGAAAAAAATAATAAATTAAAAAAAATACTTATTTAAAAAATTAAATTCTTATCCTAGAATTTTTAGTGTTTTTATTACTTGTCCATATAAAAATTAGCAAACAATTTAAGAAAATTATAATTTTTTAACAGCAAGTGACTTGTGAGAACAAAAAATAATAATAAATAGTGTTTAAGTTATCCAAAATCAAAATATTTTTCAAAATTGTTTACTTTTAATGATGGTTAGTTAGAAATCAATTCTAAAAACCTAATAAATGAATAAAGGATACTAAATTAATCTTTTTATCTAAAAAAAATTGATTAAAATACTTATAATTTTATTAAAAAAAATCTAATTTTTGCTTTTCCGATTATATTTATTAAGAAAATAAAACAAATTGTTTAAAACAAAAAAAATTGCAAAAATTAAATGAATAAAACCTTTTTCCCCTTTTGTACAGAAATTTTTGGTTAAAATCAAATTATTCTTTATTTTTCGTCTTATTAAAAATATTTATATACCTTTTTATCTAGACAAGTTACTACAACTGACCACAACTAACCACAATAGGCAAATAATCCACTAAAATTATTATTTTATATTCAAATCTATTTCGTGGGAACAAAAAACAATAAGAGATAGACTTTAGGTTAGCCCAAATCAATTATTTTTTAAAAAGTTTCACTTTAGAAGAGTTAGTTTTAAATATCCTTCAAAATACAAAAATTATTAAACAATTCTTAAAATCTTATAAATTAATTAGGTATACTTTTTAAAATTTACCGTAGTATCTCTAACAAATTACGAAATAAGATAAGAAAGGCAAAAATTACCTTTTTTTAATAAATTTTTAAGATTTCTTGACCTAAATGAAAAATGTTAGAATTTTTTTCTAAAAATAGTAATTGGAAAGGGAATGAGAAGTTAAAGATATATTCAAGGAAATAGTCAGTCTCTGCTTAATAATTTTAAGTTACTTAACCCAAAATGCTTTGTTTAAATTGGAAAAAATAATAAATTAAAAAAAAATTACTTATTTAAAAAATTAAAGTCTTATCCTTGAATTTTTAGTGTTTTTATTACTTGCCCATATAAAAATTAGCAAACAATTCAAGAAAATTATAATTTTTTAACAGCAAGTGACTTGTGAGAACAAAAAATAATAATAAATAGGGTTTAAGTTATCCAAAATCAAAATATTTTTCTAAAATTGTTTACTTTTAATGATGGTTAGTTAGAAATCAATTCTAAAAACCTAATAAATGAATAAAGGATACTAAATTAATCTTTTTATCTAAAAAAATTGATTAAAATACTTATAATTTTATTAAAAGAATCTAATTTTTGCTTTTCCGATTATATTTATTAAGAAAATAAAACAAATTGTTTAAAACAAAAAAAAATTGCAAAAATTACATGAATAAAACCTTTTTTTCCCCTTTTGTACAGAAATTTTTGGTTAAAATCAAATTATTCTTTATTTTTCGTCTTATTAAAAATATTTATATACCTTTTTTTCTAGACAAGTTACTACAACTGACCACAACTAACCACAATAGGCAAATAATCCACTAAAATTATTATTTTATATTCAAATCTATTTCGTGGGAACAAAAAACAATAAGAGATAGACTTTAGTTTAGCCCAAATCAATTATTTTTTAAAAAAGTTTCACTTTAGAAGAGAGTTAGTTTCAAATATCCTTCATAATACAAAAATTATTAAACAATTCTTAAAATCTTATAAATTAATTAGGTATACTTCTTAAAATTTACCGTAGTATCTCTAACAAATTACGAAATAAGATCAGAAAGGCAAAAATTAACTTTTTTTTAATAAATTTTTAAGTTTTCTTGACCTAAATGAAAAATGTTAGAATTTTTTTCTAAAAATAGTAATTGGAAGGGGGCATGAGAAGTTAAAAGATATATTCAAGGAAATAGTCAGTCTCTGCTTAATAATTTTAAGTTACTTAACCCAAAATGCTTTGTTTAAATTGAAAAAAATAATAAATTAAAAAAAAATTACTTATTTAAAAAATTAAAGTCTTATCCTAGAATTTTTAGTGTTTTTATTACTTGCCCTTATAAAAATTAGCAAACAATTCAAGAAAATTATAATTTTTTAACAGCAAGTGACTTGTGAGAACAAAAAATAATAATAAATAGTGTTTAAGTTATCCAAAATCAAAATATTTTTCTAAAATTGTTTACTTTTAATGATGGTTAGTTAGAAATCAATTCTAAAAACCTAATAAATGAATAAAGGATACTAAATTAATCTTTTTATCTAAAAAAATTGATTAAAATACTTATAATTTTATTAAAAAGAATCTAATTTTGCTTTTCCGATATATTTATTAAGAAAATAAAACAAATTGTTTAAAACAAAAAAAAAATTGCAAAAATTAATGAATAAAACCTTTTTCCCCTTTTGTACAGAAATTTTTGGTTAAAATCAAATTATTCTTTATTTTTCGTCTTATAAAAATATTTATATACCTTTTTATAGACAAGTTACTACAACTGACCACAACTAACACAATAGGCAAATAATCCACTAAAATTATTATTTTATATTCAAATCTATTTCTGGGAACAAAAAACAATAAGAGATAGACTTTAGGTTAGCCAAATCAATTATTTTTAAAAAGTTTCACTTTAGAAGAGAGTTAGTTTAAATATCCTTCATAATACAAAAATTATTAAACAATTCTTAAAATTTAATTAATTAGGTATACTTTTTAAAATTTACCGTAGTATCTCTAACAAATTACAAATAAGATCAGAAAGGCAAAAATTAACTTTTTAATAAATTTTAAGTTTTCTTGACCTAAATGAAAAATGTTAGAATTTTTCTAAAAATAGTAATTGGAAAGGGTCATGAGAGTTAAAAGATATATCAAGAAATAGTCAGTCTCTAAAATTTATTTTAAAATCGAATAAGAAATTAAAAATCTTATTTAAAAAATTAAATTTATCCTAAATTTTTAGTGTTTTTTATTTTATAAATTACAAACTTCAAGAAAATTATAATTTTTTAACACAGTGACTTGTAGAACAAAAAAAAAAATTTCCAAAACTATTTTTCTAAAATTTTTACTTTTAATATGGTTTTTCAATTCTAAAAACCTAATAAATGAATAAAGGATACTAAATTAATCTTTTTATCTAAAAAAATTGATTAAAATACTTATAATTTTATTAAAAAGAATCTAATTTTTGCTTTTCCGATTTATTTTTAAGAAAATAAAACAAATTTTTTAAAACAAAAAAAAAAAAAATTGCAAAAATTACATGAATAAAACCTTTTTCCCCTTTTGTACAGAAATTTTTGGTTAAAATCAAAATTATTCTTTATTTTTCGTCTAATAAAAATATTTGTATACCTTTTTATCTAGACAAGTTACTACAACTGACACAACTAACCACAATAGGCAAATAATCCACTAAAATTATTATTATATTTCAAATCTATTTCGTGGGAACAAAAAACAATAAGAGTAGACTTTAGGTTAGCCCAAATCAATTATTTTAAAAAGTTTACTTTAGAAGAGAGTTAGTTTAAATATCCTTCATAATACAAAAAATTAAACAATTCTTAAATCTTATAATTAATTAGGTATACTTTTTAAAATTTTAAAATAGTATCTCTAACAAATTACGAAATAAGATCAGAAAGGCAAAAATTAACTTTTTTAAATAAATTTTTAAGTTTCTTGACCTAACTGAAAAATGTTAGAAATTTTTTCTAAAAATAGTATGAAATCATAGAATTAAAGATATATTCAGGAAATAGTCAGTTCTCATTTTTATTTAGATAGAAACTTAAAATTTATTAAAAAAAGTTAATTTTTGCCTTTGTCATTAGTAATTTGTTAGAGATACTACGGTAAATTTAAAAGTATACTAATTAATTTATAAGATTTTAAAAATTGTTTAATAATTTTTGTATTATGAAAGGGTATTTAAAACTAACTCTCTTCTAAAGTGAAACTTTTTTAAAAAATAATTGATTTGGGCTAACCTAAAGTCTATCTCTTATTGTTTTGTTCCACGAAATAGATTTGAATATAAAATAATAATTTTAGTGGATTATTTGCCTATTGTGGTTAGTTGTGGTCAGTTGTAATAACTTGTCTAGATAAAAGGTATATAAATATTTTTAATTTAAAACGAAAAATAAAGAATAATTTGTTTAACCAAAAATTCTGTACAAAAGGAAAAAAAAGGTTTTATTCATGTAATTTTGCAATTTTTTAAATAATTTGTTTTATTTTCTTAATAAATATTATCGGAAAAGCAAAAAATTTGATTCTTTAATAAAATTATAGTATTTTAATCAATTTTTAGATAAAAGATTAATTTAGTATCCTTTATTCATTTATTAGGTTTTTAAATTGATTTCTAACTAACCATCATTAAAAGTAAACAATTTAGAAAAATATTTTGATTATAACTTAAACACTATTTATTATTATTTTTTGTTCTCACAAGTCACTTGCTGTTAAAAAAATTATAATTTTCTTGAATTGTTTGCTAATTTTATATGGGCAAATAATAAAAACAGTAAAAATTCTAGGATAGACAATTTTTTAAATAAGTAATTTTTAATTTATTATTTTTTCAATTTAAACAAAGCATTTTGGGTTAAGTAACTTAAAATTATAAGCGAGGAAATGATATTTCCTTGAATATATCTTTAACTTCTCATGCCCCTTTTTCCAATTACTATTTTTAGAAAAAATTCTACATTTTCATTTAGGTCAAAAAAACTTAAAATTTATTAAAAAAAGTTAATTTTTGCCTTTCTGATCTTATTTCGTAATTTGTTAGAGATACTACGGTAAATTTTAAAAAGTATACCTAATTAATTTATAAGATTTTAAAATTGTTTAATAATTTTTGTATTATGAAGGATATTTAAAACTAACTCTCTTCTAAAATGAAACTTTTTAAAAAATAATTGATTTGGAGCTAACCTAAAGTCTATCTCTTATTGTTTTTTGTTCCCACGAAATAGATTTGAATATAAATAATAATTTTAGTGGATTATTTGCTATTTTTGATTAGTTGTGGTCAGTTGTAGTAACTGTCTAGATAAAAAGGTATATAAATATTTTTAATAAGACGAAAATAAAGAATAATTTGATTTTAACCAAAAATTTCTGTACAAAAGGGGAAAAAGAGGTTTTATTCATGTAATTTTGCAATTATTTTTTGTTTTAAACAATTTGTTTTATTTTCTTAATAAATATTATCGGAAAAGCAAAAATTAGATTCTTTTTAATAAAATTATCAGTATTTTAATCAATTTTTTAGATAAAAGATTAATTTAGTATCTTTATTCATTTATTAGGTTTTAGAATTGATTTTAACTAACCATCATTAAAAGTAAACAATTTTATAAAAATATTTTGATTTTGGATAACTTAAACACTATTTATTATTTTTTGTTCTTACAAGTCACTTGCTGTTAAAAAATTATAACTAATTTCTTGAATTATTCTGATAATTTTTTTTTATTTTAAAAAGGGGGAAAGTAATTTTTAAAAACCCCCCCTTCAAAAAGTTCTTTGGATAAAAGACTTTAATTTTTTTTAAATAAGTAATTTTTTAAATTTATTTTTTTTTTCAATTTGAAACAAAGCATTTTATTTTTAAGTTTTAAAATTAAAATTTTTTTAAGCAGAGACTTTTACTAATTTCCCTTGAATATAAAAACTTTTTTTTAACCTTTTTCATTCCCAATTTTCCAAATTAACTATTTTTTAGAAAAAAAAATTCCTTTTTTAAAATTTTTAGTTTAGGTTTTCATCATTAAAAGTAAACAATTTTAGAAAAATATTTTGATTTTGGATAACTCAAACACTATTTATTATTATTTTTTGTTCTCACAAGTCTTGCTGTTAAAAAATTATAATTTTCTTTTAATTATTTGCTAATTTTTATATGGGCAAGTAATAAAAACAATAAAAATTCTAGGATAAGACTTTAATTTTTTAAAAAAGTATTTTTTTTTTAATTTATTATTTTTTTCAATTTAAACAAAGCATTTTGGGTAAAGTAACTTAAAATTATTAAGCAGAGACTGACTATTTCCTTGAATATATCTTTTAACTTCTCATGCCCCCTTTCCAATTACTATTTTTAGAAAAATTTCTAACATTTTTCATTTAGGTCAAGAAAACTTAAAAATTTATTAAAAAAAGTTAATTTTGCCTTTCTGATCTTATTTCGTAATTTGTTAGAGATACTACGGTAAATTTAAAAAAGTATACCTAATTAATTTATAAGATTGTAAAAATTGTTTAATAATTTTTTGTATTATGTAGTATATTTAGAAACTAACTCTCTTCTAAAGTAAACTTTTTAAAAAATAATTGATTTGGGCTAACCTAAAGTCTATCTCTTATTGTTTTTATTCCCACGAAATAGATTTGAATATAAAATAATAATTTTATGGATTATTTGCCTATTGTGGTTAGTTGTGGTCAGTTGTAGTAACTTGTCTAGATAAAAATATATAAATATTTTTAATAAGACGAAAAAAAAAGAAAAATTTTGTTTTTAACCCAAAAAATTTCGTAAAAAAAGGGGAAAAAAAAAATTTTATTCTGTAATTTTGCAATTTTTTTGTTTTTAAACAATTTGTTTTATTTTCTTAATAAATATAATCGAAAAAACAAAAATTAGATTCTTTTTAATAAAATTATAATATTTCAATCAATTTTTTATAAAAAAAATTAATTTAGTATCCTTTTTTCATTTATTAGGTTTTTTTGAATTGATTTTAATAACCATCATTAAAAGTAAACAATTTTGTATTTTGATTTTGGATAATTAAACACTATTTATTATTATTTTTTTTTCTCAAAGTCACTTGCTGTTAAAAAATTATAATTTTCTTGAATTATTTGCTAATTTTTATATGGGGAAGTAATAAAAACAATAAAAAATTTAGGATAAGACTTTAATTTTTTTAAAAAGTATTTTTTTTTTAAATTTTTTATTTTTTTTTAATTTAAACAAAGCATTTTTGGGGAAAGTAACTTAAAATTATTAAGCAGAGACTGACTATTTCCTTGAAATATCTTTTAACTTCTGCCCCCTTCCAATTACTATTTTTGAAAAAATTTCTAACATTTTTCATTTAGGTCAAGAAAACTTAAAAATTTATTAAAAAAAAATTAATTTTTTCCTTTCGATCTTATTTCGTAATTTGTTAGAGATGCTACGGTAAATTTAAAAAAATATACCTAATTAATTTATAAGATTTTAAAAATTGTTTAATAATTATTGTATTTGAAGGATATTTAAAAATAACCCCTTTTTAAAGAAAAATTTTTTAAAAAAAAATTTATTTGGGCAACCTAAAGTCTATCTCTTATTGTTTTTTTTTCC
>JAHBCN010016709.1:0-19029 GCA_019359885.1 Listronotus oregonensis
TTGCTAAAATATTCAATTACTTTATTTACTACTACTCAGAAGAGTAATTGGTAATTGTAATTGAATTACTGTTTGTATGTCAGGACATTGCAGTTGTATACTTTGTGTAAGGCTCTTTCCTCCTTCTTCCCCCAAGTCTGCATGTTGTGTGACCGTTATATATGTCCGTTTTCTGCAAGTGTTCTCTTAGATGACAGTGGTCTGTCAAAAGTCTTATTACTTGTCTTAACTGAGTGCGCTCCAAAAAAAGGATCTCAGCTGTTTCTTAGAAGGGCCCAGCGTTTCCTTCGCATCTGTCTATTTTGTTTTTAATGCCTGGTTTGATCGTCCAAGAAGTGCCTTTGAACCGTTAAAATTTTTAGTTGAACTGGTGCTTGTTAGTAACCCAGAGGAGCTCTATCTTATTTTTGCTGACGCAAGGGCGGATCCAGCTTTCGCGCCAGGGGGAGGGTCACATAGTCGTGGTTAATAGGGTGGAGCGTCGGTTATAAAAGAAAAAAATTATTTTATATAAATAAAAATGCCTGATCTTGAAAAAGTTGTAATGTATAAAATAAAGACTTTTTAGCTTTTTGTTTTTTTTAAAGGCATCCCTTCCACCGCCACCATTTTTTTTTGATTTTTTTTTTTTAATAAAGATGCCTGATTTTAGAAAGGTTTCACTTTTGCAATGGCCGATTTTTTGTTAATAGACTTCTTTATCGGGCTACCCCCTACACCGCCACCATTTTTGTTTTGAAAAGTACAATTTTTTTACAAGTAAACGGTAATTTCAGGTCAAAAGGATAAGTGCTTTTAATTTTTAATGTTTTTTTTTTAATTTTAATATCTAAAGTTAACTTTACTTATCAAGCGTTTCTATAAGTTTTTTTAAAATAATTTCTTTGTCACCATTATTTTTTTTGCTCTTGTTTTAGTCACTCTTACTGCACTAATTAGTAATTTAAAATAATAAACAGAATGTAAGTACACATTTATTTTTTTTTTAATATACAACAAATCTTAAACTTAAAATATTAATATCAGTAGACAAAGAAACCTCAAGATTTGGCGCGTTTTGATAATCAAGACCTATTCTCTTACAGGCAAGTACCTATTACTTGTTACTTGATTCATTGCAGAGGAGGCTAATTTTTTACAAATTTTAAAAAACAATTTCTGACCTCATAAAAGTAGTGGAAGCACTTTACAAATTCGTTTTTGTTATTCATAAAAATATTTTGTTATAACCTTATACAACTTTCTGTATGTCTGGCGTTACTGATTTTGGGAAAAAATCTCGCACCACCCTAGTGGTCAAGTCACAAGAAGTTATAATTTAATTTTGATAATAATAGAAACAAGTAAAAAGTAGGTATTTTATTAATAAATGTAAGTACTGTACATAGAGATCGAACGCTGTAAGAAAGACACCGATACGTCACGGTCTCATATGGCAAACCCGTATAAAACCGTGACGTATCGGTGTTATTCTAACAGCGTTCGATCTCTACTTAAAAATACCCACCTATATTTAAATAACAAAATCAATTTTTCTCTTACATCTTCTCCCGAAACGCGTTGTCAGTTATCACATCTACTTCAATGGATAAGTTTTTATGGTCGTGGAGAAGTGCCAGTCCGGTTAGACGTTCTTCAACCATTGAAGCTCTTAGCCAGTGGCGTAGCGTAGTGGGGGCGGAGGGGGCAGCAAAATTTCACAGTAAATAATAAAATATATTTTGTCAATATTTGAACCATTTTATATTTTTAACGCTTTTAACTATAAATTCGGACCGACTGAAAAGAGCACGAAATAAAACTTATTCTGTGCATGATATTTTGTAGCGAATGGCAACACCGTCTATACTGACTTGCGGGGATTCCCTATATTTTATTTTGTGCTTGGATTTTTTATGACTTATAATCAGCGAGAATGACTTCTATTACATACGGCGTGTGGTTAAATTCATCGATGAATCGTGCGCACTAATCGCTGTGTCATCAAGCCGTTTTTAAATTAATTGATGGAAAAGCGCTAAAGAAAGATGGCCGTTGTTTTAGTAGTATATGGACAAGGATAAAACTAGCGGTAATCTAGTGTGACGTCACGATAGATTTCAGCGCTAAACCGTCTGATGAATTTAACAACACGTCTATATATATTAAGTTCAATATTGTTTATTATGTCCCTTTAAAAAGGTACGTGATGCTTTGACAATTCAAAGAAAGTTTTATTCATGGATCTTTAGTTCTTTAGTTCACACTGTTTCGTAACTGTGATTTTTGTGCAAATAAGTATGTGTAGTGGTCATGGAACGGCGAGTTCAGTAAATTTTTTCGGCACTTTAGAACGTTGCTATTCATTTTTTGCCACATCGACACATCGTTGGAAAGTCCTGATAGCAGCTACAGGCAAAAGCTTAAAAAAGGGTTCAAGACACACGGTGGAGTGCAAGAGGCGATGCCGTAAATATGACATGGAATCATTACAAAGACATTCTCGTCACTTTGGAAATACTGACAGAGGCAGGTGAAAGCTTAAACACTAGGACAGATGCAGGAGCTTTACTAGTTTTGATGCAGTCATTTTCCTTTCTTTTTTTTTTGGGCCTTTGGCAACCGGTGCTACATGAAGTGAATGATGCACAAAAATATTTACAAACAAAGGGAGTTGACATTAGAATGTGCGATCAGAAAGTAAATTCTTTGCATATGATACTAATAGAGAAACGAGAGGAATGGGCAGATGGCGCTGAAAGTTATGCAAAAAATATGTGTGAAGAGCTCGGAAATTCCATAGAACCTTAGAGGCGCATAACAAGAATGCATATTTTTAAAGACGGAACTAGAGATGCTAACTTGTTTTGTGAAAATGATAGAATTATTGTAGAAATTCATGAGCGTTTCATCAGCTACAGAAATTGACCGATAAGTTTGCTTATCTAACGCCGGCTATATTATTAGATCCAGACAGCACTAAATGTAATATAGACTACGCATCTGTTGAAACTGACGAGCAGAATTTCAAGCTGGAACAACTTCGACTTCGGACTTTCGCAACGAAAACAAAATTACTTAATGCAGACTCACTTTAATTGTTTAAGTTTATTGTAAAATCTAAGCTGGAAGACACTCTGCCCAATATTTTAATCATGCTGCGAATATTTTTTAGAGAGAAGTTTTTTGAAATTGAAATTAATTAAAAATTATTTAAGGTCGACAATGAGTACTCTAAGACTAACAAATTTTGCTATCTTGTCTATTGAACAAGAATTGTTTGATGCTATAGACTTTGCTCTTAAAAAAAGTAGACGTATAAATTTTTAATTAAAGCCGGAAGTTTTGTTTTTAACTCTAACAAGTACCTACTTATATTATATTTCAATAAAGATATAAATATTACTTAATAGTATCATCCTAGTTCTAATTACAAATAGATTTTCGTTTTATATTTAATTCGCTAAATATTTAATCATGTCGATCATCGAGGTAAACCCTAATTTTAAGTAGGTACTATTACTTACTTAAAATAAGGGTTCACCTCGGCGATCGACATGATTAAATAATACCTATGTACCTACCTATTATATCAATGGTTGAAGTAAGAATTTTTGTATTAATAAACGTGATTGTAAAACAAATAAACTTTTTATTTAAAATGCAAAATAATAATGACTGTTTTTGCCAAAAAGTTCTTTAGAATTAATGTATATAATGTATAGTGTATACATTAAATTGAAATAGCTAATTAAGAGGGCGGCAAAATTGTCTTCCGCCCCGGGCAGCCGATACCGACGCTACGCCACTGCTCTTAGCCACGATTTGATTTTTTGTAACGTAGAGAAAGATCTGAATACCGCTATCGCTACACTAACAGGTAGTGTAGCCATAATACATAAAAATGTTCTTATTTTAGGATACATCTCAATATCGCAATTTAAATTAAGGTCAGAAATCGACTACGGTATGTCTTGACTCCGCTGCCACTTGACCATCCAGAGCCGATATTCGTTTACAACGACAGAAACTGGAGTATTATCTAGTAACAATATATAATTGATTGCTAGTTGGTTCTCAATTTCAATGTCTTGATTACTTTATTCGCTTTTTGGCATGAAAACGCTTAGTGGTCCACCTAGATCCTGGACCCAGCCAGGGGGAGGGGGTCATGACCCCCATGACCCCCCTGATCCGCCCTTGTGCTGACGCAAGTTTTTATAGATAGTTCAGAACTCCATTGTGATCTTGGATGAAAAATGATGGGAATTTAAGGCTCTCAGGGCAACCTGACTGTGTGAGAGAATGCGTATGTTCTGGTTATGATAACACCTTTTCACATTCTCTTGAACACATGCTTAGATAGCATAAAAAGTTATAAGGCGCTCTAGCATTCCGTTGCGCCCAACCAAAAAACAATATGCATATCTGGTAATAAATTTTGCAATTAAAGGGATGCCCAAGGGTGATAAACCTAACAAGGAGTGCTCGATCCCATTTAAGCCCATATAAACCAATTTAAATGTCAATTCTGTATTTGTGACGTAATCTGTTTGCCTGTTTGTTTTGTTTACAAGTAATATAAAGTCTTAATTTTTAAAAATATTATACATTACAGTTCTAATAGTAAGTACATATCCAAAATAGTTTTTAAAAGTTGAATATTTAACAAAAATTAATAAAATAAATCTGCCTTCTGGGCAAAATGGGCAAACGGGTGACGTCCAAACATAACCGATATCTGCGGACAAATAGTAAAAATCGAGCACTCCTTGTTAAGTTTACTACCCTTGGGGATGCCGAGATTAAAAATATCATAAAAATCATAGTAGTTAAACTTTAAAGCCAAACCTGCCTTATTATATTTATGAGGAATTAAAATTCTTATTTAGATAATTATAAGAAAAATCGCTTGTTTATGCTTCAATACTTATAACTATGTTTCGAAATCTTATCTTTGTCTTTATAGCATGGAGTATGAGAGATGGAAATTTTCAGGAAAACAGAATTTAAAATCACATTGTTTGACTATACGTTCAACAATTTAACTGTATAAACAGTATAAAATTTCAAAACAAATTCTGAAGTATTTAATAAGTAAATGATTTTTCAACAAGAAACCATTACCTGTTAACATAGAAACTGAATACAGGTTGAGAAACCAATCCTTGGCTTATAAGGTTATAGAAAGGGGGAATAACTTCATCTATAGAAATACTAGGATAACCCATTCCAAAAACGCCATCATATTTAAATCCACCTACAAAAGTAATTTCAGGTTCGTTCGTAACTTCAACAAAGGTTTGATCCTTAACCTTGAGGCCAGCCACCTAAAATATTTTATTATTTTTATTATTATTATCGTTGTTGTTTTGGTTAGGGCGGCCATCCGTCCGGGATTCCCCGAAGTCCTAGCTCAGGGTAGGACATCCGAAGGCCATCCGGGAAGGGATTTTTAAAAAGGGTTAGACTTAATTGGATAATACGCAATAAATTCATAAAAATAACTAAATTAAGTTAAAATTAAAACTTACTAGTTATTTACTTTTAATTTACAATTAATAAATAGTTTGGCCTCTTAAGTAACTAACCTGGGTACCTAGATGACGTATACATTGTTTATCTTATAGAACATAAACCTGTAATTGTAATTTGTTTTTAATTTGAAGCCAAAAAGAAGTAATGGAACTGTTCCTAATTGATTTTATTACTAGATTATCTAGAAAGAGAAGAGTGTATAAGCACAGCTTAATAAGTACCTACCTAATTATTTGGGTGTGTTATGTTACTTGTACTGTAGTTGAGGTCGATTTTATTATTTTTTTTAACATTGTTAAATTAATCGCAAACAAGCTGTTTATACGTGTCCAGAGAAAAAAAATTACCCAAATATGCGAGGTTTTTCAAGTTTTTGTCGGAATCGGCAATTTAGGCGACGGCAGCCGTGGTCTTGGTAAATATTTCAGCTTTCCTAGCCTATTTAAAAATAGCGAACTAAAGTAGTAATAATTCGCTAAAGGTCTTTTCTTTTTCTTTTTTAAGCGTTAACAGCTTGACGCTTTAAGAGCTTAAATTTTAATTTTCAATGCTTCATATCAAGTAAATAATAGCCATTTAAAATATCTATTCTCTGTTTACCTGACTTCACAAAAAGCTATAGATCTTTTAAAAAAAGTATTTTTTACATGACACATAAAAAAAGTTTTTGGGAAACCGGGACCTTCAGGAACTATAAAATATCTGCCATTAATTTGTGTGTACTTCGTAGTGCATATCTGGACGGTGAATTAACGTAATATTTAACTGTAAAATATTTTAAAGGCCCAATAGCTATATATTTTTAATATACTAAAAATCGGGTGGTATTAAGCTCGCCTGATAGCAGGTAGTGGATCCTAATAATACCCTTAAACTCGCCTGGCCATAAACTTTTGACTTAAAATTCGACACATAAAGCCGCCTGTGCTTTGGCCCAAACAGGATGGAATTATTGCGGCCCATAATAAATACCATATTGAAAATTATTAAAATTTTGTTAATAACTTCTAAGTAGAGATAATTTAGACAAATTCAAAACCTCTCAGTTCTGATCGGTCATGGATAGTTCTAGTTAGTTAAAGCGGCTTTTTATTTTCCCCAATTATATTTTAGACGTGATGAATACCATATTGAAAATTATTAAAATTTGGTTAATAACTTCTACGTCGGGATAATTCAGACAAATTCAAACGCCCTTAGTTCAGGTCGGTGATGGTTAATTCTGGTTAGTTAAAGCGGCTTTTTCTTTTTCCCAATTATATTTCCGTTTAGGCCGCATTTTGTGCCATGGCTTAATCAAATTAACTTTATTCCCAGAATTTTTAGGCCGCAATTTTGCCATACATAAACTGGAAAAAAGTTTATACCTGCCTATTTGGGCCACAATTTGGATATGCCCGATATTTATTTTGCTATGCTGCCCTTTTCTTTACATGCGACTTTAATACTTCTTTTTATGACCTAAATTTGTCAGTACTATCAGGCTAGCAGGGATAAATTAGCAAAACTCGATTAAAAATCACCGGAATTTGAGCTAATTTGTTGCTAATTAGTTGCTAAAATGAGGATTTTGTCGCTCAAGCCTATTTCGAAATTACTGCTTTATTGATATAAAGATAGCAGGAATTTTTAATAAATCGCTAATTACCTATCGACTGTATCACACGATTTTGTTGCTAATTTGTTGCTATAAATTAGCAATATTAATCATGCTACCTTAAATTTCATTCAAACTGCGGATCGGTAGGTATTAAAGGACAGAACATTAGGGACGGACTTTAATAATATAAATATTTATAATTTATTGTTTATTTAGGTAAGTATAATCTTAAAATTACATTAAGAAATTAAATATATGCAAAGTTCTAATAAATTTATAACTGCATTATCTATACATAATTACATTTTTAATCTAAATATCTAAATCTAATTCTGTTTCACTATCAGAGTCATTATTGCGATTAATTACAATAGGATTTATGTTGTTTTGGATAGAAATGTAAGAGTCCTCAAATTTTATAATGTGCTGTATTGAATTTTTCCAGTTCTCAACTGGTATGTTAGTAATTACATTTTTTATCAAATTTACAACACTGGGACTTAAAGTAGGTGTAACATTTTCTGCTCTGATCTTTGATTTTACTTGGTTCCACAAATGCTCTATGGGGTTAAACATCCACTGATACGGAGGAAGCCGTAAGACAGTATGCCCAGCCTGTTCAGCCAAATTATCACATACATATATTTTTTTTAATTGCATATGAATTTAGGACTTTCAAAAGATGCGTTTTTTTATAACTGAATTCAAAATAAATATCATTTTCTAACAAATATTCCTGGATTTCAATTTTTGAACTTGATGAAGCTGGTGCTTTGTGTAGCAGACGGCTGTGGTAGCTTGCGTTATCCATGACAGTAACACTGTTGTTTGGAATATTTTTTAAAAGATAATGTTGAAACCAATTTTCAAAAAGTTCTGCACTTGTATCCTCATGATAATCCAAGCTAGAATCCTTAATATTCTTTGCAGACAACAGCAAGCAGTTTGGGACAAATCCGTCTTCTATGAACCAGCGTGTATTATGGTAATGCGTTTTCCTTTATTTGAAGGTGCTTTCGTCTGATAGTTTTGACTGGAATCAACCCATTCTTTGGATACTGTGTCGTGTGTATCGAACCATGTTTCATCAAGGTAAATTATGGATCTGTTTTCTAACCTATATCTTTTAATTTCTTGAAGGTAATTAAATCTCCAAGTGCGTAATCTGTGCGATTCCATTAGTACTTGTCTTTTGTCTATTTTGCGGTATTTAATTCCCTTTTTACAAACAACTCTATAGAGGGTGGCACGGCAAATATTTATATTGGTTTCGTCTTCATCTAGCTTCTTTTTCAGTTTATCCAAGGTAGGAATAACTCCGCTTTCATAAAGACAATATATTTTCCTTCTTATTAGGTCCTGATCACTATTGTCTCTACGGTGAGATTGAAAATCACTACGTTTTTTTCTTTTGTTCAATTCTTCACTAATAACAATATCCCTTATCGATGATATTGGAGTTTTTGTAAGTAGACAGGTTTCTTTTAAAGCTTCTTGTTTAATTAGATCTCTACTGATTAAAGTTTCATACACATTTTTCACAACCTGTTTTGCATCCAATGACAAATTATTTCGACACGACATAGTTATATTCTCGGAAAACAACTTTTTCGAAACGCACAGTAAAAACGGTTATTTAACACTGCCACTAAAATATTAGCCAAAATATTTATATACCTACTGGTTAATACTCAAGAAATACCTGGCCCACCCCTGTCCTTATGAACAAATGGGTTTACCCAATAACAATAGATAATAAAATCGTTAAAAGTTTATTGGGGTATGGTCCGTCAAAAGCCATAACGATATATTTTGAGACAAGCTATACCAGTAAATTTATATATTTATATGAAAGCGTGTAGTGTTGCCAAATCGGGGTCTGTCCTAATAGGTCTCCGCATTTTCACGTCTAAAATATAATTAGGATTTTTTTTGGTAATTATTGATAAATACATATAGTTACTTACAGTAAGTACATCAGTGGACAAAAATCCAGAAGTTCTGCCAGTTCTAGATTCAATCTTAAAATTAGTACCGTTAGCTTCATAGGTAAATGATTTTCTTGAGTCATATTGATTTAGTATCCCTTAAAAAGTAAAGCAAAAATACAGCAACAATATTTGTTTTACTGGCATGTGGTATTAAAACGACAAATTCCAATTAACAGACTATTATAAACAAAATTCTGGCGTGGTTTGAGGCTCACCTTTATTAAGTGGTATTATTATATAAAAATATGTATTTTTTTTTAACATCAACCTAATATTTATTTTAAAAAAATCGCAACTTTTTTTTCTTGACATTAAAAAAAAATCATACCAGTTTTGACACTAAACTTTACAGAAAACCTACAAATAGGTACATATACTACTTGTGTAGTTCCTTTATAAGTGGAATCCTTAACTATACTTTAAATCATATAGCAGTTTTATTACATTTTAAGGACCAAATTTATGACAAACCCAACTATCCCCGTTTCTACCGGCTTCACCGATAGAAACTCACAAAATAATCAGGAATCTTAAGGGCCGTTCTGCCCCTGGTCCTGATGGTATTTCTTCTTAAAGTACTGCCCCGAAAAGGTTTAATTGCATAACCAACATCACAAATGCGATACTTCGTTGGTTATTTCCCCGCCAGATGGAGGCATGCCATTGTTATTATGATTCCTCAAGCCTGGGAAAGACCCCACGTTTCCTCAAAACCAACGTAACATTAGCCTAACAAGCTCTGTTGCGAAGGTGGTGGAAAGGATAATTCTTAAACGATTTATCCAACACACTGAGGAACTCCAAGTCATCCAACACCTGTGCTCGGTTTCCGTTCCAAACACAGTGCTGAACAACAAGTTCTTCGACTTGTTGAGCTCACTACCGAGGGCCTGAACAGAGAGAGAAGCGACGGGCGTTGTGCTATTCGATGTTGAAAAGGCTTTCGACAAGGTTTGGCATAATGGACTGTTATTCAAACTGTACACCTCTTAGCTGACCTATATGATTAAAATTATTCAATCATATCTTAGAAACAGACAAATTCAAGTCAGAGTCAACTCCAGCCCTCTCCACACCCAGAACACTAGAAGCCGGCGTACCGCAGGCGCCGTGCTTGCCCCGCACTTGTTTAGTGTTTATACAACGTTCCTGCCTCGAATCTGACACACGGCATTATACATGCCGCGACACTGCCATCTACGCTCCCAAATCCCTACTTTGGTCACTCGCCGACTTCAAGAGGCGATGACAATCTCCATGAATTCTGCAATTCTTGGAAGATTAAAATCAACCCTAACAAAACCCACACATTCATCGCAGATACCTTTGCCGGAAGACAACGTCTGTCCTAAACAACCACGCCATTCCCTGGACCGATTTTCATCCAAGTACCTCCCAGATCATTCTGGATTCTCGTCTCACGTTCAAGCCGCACATCGAAAAATGCTTACAGATGGGGTCGCATGGCCCATTCCAAGCTACTACTACTCCTACACAGGAACAAACTATCATAAACTTCCGCCAAAAAACTCTACCTCATAGCTAAAACCATCCAAACCCTCTGATCCGAGGACCATCTGGGTATGACCTCTCAAAAGGCCCCACAAAAGACCAAAAATTCAAATTTTGGACTAAAATCTACCTACAGTAATTCTCGGCCTAGCCACTGATTTCTGGATTGTCCTGAGTCACTGGGGCAAGGGCCCCAGCTTCTCAGTCACTTCTTAAACCCCACTCCGCTAAGCTTTCAGGCTAAGCCAAAGCCTCAAAAACCCCCAAACAACCGTTAGCCAACATGGCAAACACGTTTTGCTCAGCCAAAAGATGGTTGGCAAGCCTAGGGGGAGTTCGGAGGGCCTGTCCGGGATCACACACACAACAATAAACAAACAAATCTATATTTGAAACTTTAGGGCCAGAAAGCAATATAAAAAAATGTTCTTACCCAGCAGTTTTTTTGAAAAAAATCTTGTAATTTTTGGCTGTGTGTTGCGCTATTTTTTTTTTCACGATATTCCTTCCTGAACTCAGCACCTGACTTTTTTTCTTTTTATCCATTTTTACTTTAACAAGTTTACCCTTACATAGACAATAAACGACTAAATAACACCACAAAGAGGAGAATATGAGTACCAGAAATAAATACATAGTTTGAAATCTGCCGACGGTAATAATATTAAAAAATAAAGTAATTGGAACTGGAATATATCCAATACCGACACAATAATAAAAAGAAATGCCGCCACAAACGGATGCCGCGCTCAGCGGCTTTTTTCGCGGTGTTAGTGTGCTTTTGAAGAGAATAACCGCTCCGCTGACAGCGGACAGAAAAATTATTAACAAAAAATTGTGGACAATTATTATTTCAAAATATGACTTCTAAAATTATACAGAAGTAAAAAATGTTTAAAGCACAGCATAGTATGTTGTAAATAATACCTGTTTTATATACGGTAGGTTTGTTTGGGCGCAGGGGTGGGGCGGGCAGTCGCGCCCTGGTTCCCATGGCTACGCCACTGCCAAAAACAAATTTGACGTTCCTACTGATTTATAGTGATGGAAGAGACCGGTCTTGGTCTTGGTATCTTGGTCTTTGGTCTTGCAGACCAAGACCGTTCCTGTAACGCAAGACCAAGACCAGACCGGGGTATGCAAACCAAGACCAGCAGACCGAGGTGTGCAAGACTACGCAAGACCAAGACCAACCTGCAAGACTCTTGCACTTCTGCAACTTTTTTTTGATATTGTAATATTTTATTGTTATATTCAAAATACAGGGTATTTCACTTAGACATGACAAAAACTGTGTCAAGAACTGCCAAATAAGGCGATTATTTAACTCAAAGTAAAAGTTTCTTAAATAATAGTTCTATAGTTCGTTAACAACGATAACGAGTAAATTTAATAACATGTTTCAAAAAATAATGAGATGGTGACTCAAACTGACAAAAGCATGACATCTCTAAATCGTTTTACGACAGAAGAAAAACTAGGGTACAAAAGTTATGGAAGCTGAAAATTACTTTCATATTTTTAATTTTTTTTTTAATTAGCTATCAAGTGATGCCACTTACAGGATGGGTCAAAAAATCTCCAAAAAATCCAGAAATACATTATTTTTGTTTCACACTGTAGTAGCACCATTAGATTGCTTCTTAAAATTAAGATAATGAAAGTAATGGATTGATAAAAAAATATATTTGCCATGTGATAAAGAAATATTTTTTATATAAATGGATTGAAAAAATCACTTTCGGTTTAGACCGAAAAGTCAAAACCACAAATAATATTTAAAAATCATCTACGTATTTGTTCCTATATAACAACAATTTTCAGCACAATATACTGGGTGGCGATTTTTCCAAAATTGATTTTTTGCCATAATTTTTTTTTATTTTAGGGGAAACGCTAAAAATAAGAAAGTTTTCTTGAGTGGCAGTGCATTCTTCGGAAAATTCTGAAATGGAAAATAATTTTACATTTTATGCCCTTTTTGTCTATAAGTTTTGTATGTTTGGTTTTTCACTATAATGGACGATTTCGAAGATATCGAGCTACACTATTGAGCCCCCTATCTGCAGATTGTTTATAAAATATTTCTACAAACTTTGTACGGCAAATGTTTAACCAATTTTAAAGGGTTCATATAAATTGCTTTTTTTATTTAATCAAAAACCAATGTTTACATATCAGAATTATTTTTCACATAAATTTCACATCTGGTTAACTTGGCTCACACAGTACACAGTTTTGAATTTCATCTGCTTCTTCAAAGAAAATTTATATAATTCTTACCCTAAAATGTTTCTATATGCTAAATGTGTAAAAGAAGGTTGTGCATTAATTTAACCAAAAATAGAGGCACTATAAAGGGTGCAGGATTTACCAAACGCTGAGTAGGCTGAAGCCTAAGCCTTAAATATTATGGGCGGCAAATTTACAAAATTAATTTTAAGAAAAAATGTAATTGTATGCCATTATTTTTTTTAATATTTAGCAAATAGATAAAAAAAATCCTGAAAATTTGTTTGTTTTAAAGAATTGTTATTTAATTTTCTGTATGATTTACTTTTGTTAAATTTGTTTTAATAAATTTTTATAAATTACTACTAAGATTACATTCAAAAAAATATTGACATAAGCGGCAAAAACATTAGCCTATGAAAAAAAGTTAAATCCGGTCCTGGCGCTATAAATAAATAAACCCCTTCATAAATAAAATATGCTTTTTAAACAAATAATTTAAATGTACGTTTAAGATTAAAATTGGTATATTTTAAAATTTTAAAGCAAAAAATATAGTCCCCATCTTTATTTATATTTAAGTATTAAAAATATATATTTTATTCAAGATGGCTTAGTTTAAATTATTACTACAAAAAAAAAGCAAGACCAAGACCAAGACCGGGTGGTGCAAGACCAAGACCTTCTTTTGGCTTGCAAGACCAAGACCAAGACCAGGCTTGCAAGACCAAGACCAAGACCAGGCTTGCAAGACCAAGACCAAGACCAAGACTAGCCCGGTCTTGGTCTTGGTCTTGTTTTGCTCATCACTATTGATTTAAAACACTAAAAATTATTATATTTCAACTATATATGCAAATACAATTACTTTTATTTACAAAATCCATAGCTAATTTAAGACAATGTACATAGGTTAAACTTCCAGATGATTAGCCAAATATATAAAAAAATAAAAATCTACAAATTAAAATCTGGTAACATGCATTTAATTACAAAATAAACTGGAACGCCTGTAGTATTTTAACAAAGAAAACTTGAGTATATTAAAAGACAGTGCTTTTATATTATTAGTAAAGATAACTATAATTTCCATCTTATTTTTTTATCTTGCCAAAGTACTAATAAACCGTAAGTTTCTTAAGCGCAGTAAAAGCTAAAAGCATTTTTAGAACTGTGGTTGCTTATTTATAAACATTTCTTTTTTTGATACCTACAACAAGGTGACGTGTCACATTTCGAGGAAGGCACCCTGAGATTTGAAGATCCAGTGTCAAATATAACAGTAAAGTCTTGTGGAGGTGTACCAAGAGAAATTTCTCCATAATATTGAGGCTAAAAGAAAGTTTCATTTTGGAAAAAATTTAGGTAATTGTCTCGAAAGTTGCCTCCTCTCCGATTTTGACCAAATTTGGTATACGAGGGTTTTTTGGGGCGCTGATTACAAATCTGCAAAAAAATTCGGCAATGTTTCGTTTTCGAAATATTCATCATCAAAGTTGAAAATCAAACTAACCTTATTTACACTATTCCTCCTTCTTTTTGCACAGAATTCTTGATTTTTTTACACTACATTGGCACATAATATTTCTCAAACACCTTTTAAAAACTTGCTTTTTATATTTAATTTACACTTTTTTTCCATTAAATTGCAAACATCCACTTTAACACGCCCCAAGGTGGCTGCAACCACGTATACACTAGCAAATATGGCTGGTGCCTTTGAACTTGAAAGTTCGCAATTTAATGGAAAAAAAGTGTAAAATAAATAAAAATACAGGGTTTTAAAAGGTGTTTATAACATATTGTGTGCCACTTTAGTGTAAAAATCAAGAATGGTGTACAAAAAGAAGGGGGAATATAGTGAAAATGAGGTTAGGTTGATTTTTAACTTTGATGATGAATATCTCAAAAACGAAACGTCGCCGAAAAAATATTTTTTCAGATTCGTAATCAGCGCCCCAAAAAACCCCCGTATACCAAATTTGGTCAAAATCGGAGAGGAGGCAACTTTCGAGACAGTTACTAAGTTCTAACATTCTAGTTCTATATCTAGTTTACTTACGCCTATAAAGTTTTCAAAAGCATCTGGGACACCATCTCTAAGTGAGTATTTTAATTTAAGTTGTTCAATATTTACTCCCAATTGTTTTAGAGTGCTTCTAGTAATTGGTTTCTTTTTAAGTGGAATCCTTAAATAATAAGTATATTCAGATATATAATGGTAAAATTTTACTTATCGGACATGATGCCGATTTTGATGATTTTTTTCATAGGTCGGTTTTTTGGAGCCCTAATCACGAATCGAAAATCAGTTCTTTTGGCAACATCTGGTTTTTGAATTATGAGGCTTAAAGTGGACTTACCTCAAAACGGACACTGCCAAAATTCCTCCTCCTTGAAACTGATTACCATCAAAATAAAAAAATTAATATTAAAAATTATAATATCTTATTGACTATTTTTAGTGGAAAACACGTCAAATAAATCCAGTTTTTTTTTATTTTTAATAAACTTAGTCATGAATTAGGCAACAAACTATACAACAATTATTCCTGCAACGTAAAGAAAACTGGATTCGTTTGAGGTGTTGTTTACTAAAAATAGACAATAAAATATTGTGAATTTTAGTGTATTTGTTTAATATATAAATACCCAATCAGTGTTCGTTTTCCTTTGATAGTAATCAGTTTTAAGAAGAAAGAATTTTGAGGTTAGTCAAAATATTATAAAATTTTTTAATATTATCGATGACGATTTTTTTTCCAAAAATTTTGCACTTTTACCCCTTACTGCTACCCTCTGTATCCAATAGGTTGTCAGCCTGCGCGAGAACATGATTAACAATACTAAATGAACATGTTTTAAGGGAGAAACTCCAT
This sequence comes from Listronotus oregonensis, assembly GCA_019359885.1. Classification (NCBI taxonomy): domain Eukaryota; kingdom Metazoa; phylum Arthropoda; class Insecta; order Coleoptera; family Curculionidae; genus Listronotus; species Listronotus oregonensis. Next base: position 15,732 of record JAHBCN010016709.1, read on the forward strand.
ATTACTGATGACGATGATTTTTCGGCTCTAGCTCTCCGTCTATTGTTATTCGATTAAAAGCCATTAATGCATATGTTAAGTTGGTTGCCTTAAAACCGATATACATCTTGAAAAAATTCAAGAAAAATTATGAGTTTTCCAATTTAAGAACAAAATGATCGCCGTAAAAATAGTGTAACTAACTCAGGCATTAATTGGCGATTAATGATCTCACCCCTGGCTTCGATCATTAATCGCCCTTGCTTCTTAAATACATGATTTTTAACTATGCTGTGCAGCTGTTTGCTAAACTAAGATAAAGAGGTGCCTTAATAATTTTTTTCTAAATATTTTATATTAAATCCCCTTACATTTTTATTTTAAATTTACTAGACGATTTTAGCAGGTTATTTGTATCAAAAATAAAACAAAATATTTTTAGTAAGTATTATATTTACGGCCGAGTGATGAACGCGTTGTTAAAGTTAGCAATGGACTTAACAATGGGTTAGATTTAACAAAGAGGTAAAAATGAACACACTTGGCAACAGGGCATATTAATGGTAACTATTTGCGTTGATTGAAAAATGGTTTGGAAAGATGTTTAACCTTACGGGAAATATCGTGGCCAAAATAAATCTTGACCGCTACGAGCGCGCATGTCGGCCATCTGTTAGTCTAGTACTGAACATGTAACATTCCATGGTTAGGTTTCGCAGTTCCTTTTTGACCTCCGATCAGTGAAGTGCTCGCGATAAAAAAACTACATAGTTTTTTCCGGGAAGGCGGCTAAATGCGCTGTATCAACAGCTTGTGCCATCGGGGATCAAGGAGAAACTCAAGCCAAACGATGGTGTCCTTCTTCTGGGGCTAAGCGCTGTGAACGAAGATTCCTATACCTGTTCCTTTCTGAGGGCCCCACGCACGAGGGATTTTCCTAATGGCGAAAGATGGTTGCGCGCTCAGCAGGGAGGGGCAGTACTGACAGAAAACGGTTATGCGTGATACCAGAAGCAATCCCTGGTCGGATCGCCATTGTTTGTGCCCTGCATCGATAATTTTTTTTGTTAAGAATTTAAGTTTTGGAAAAGTTCGGAATTTCTGGGGGCTACAAAGCCCGTCTATCCGGCGGTTCCTCTGTCGAAGCCCTAGTAGGGGGAGAGCTGGCTGAACGTTCACCGACGGAGGCCAAGAAAAGTGAAAGCAAAGCATGGTTAGGTTTATTCTTATACCGCTAGAGGTGGCCAGCTATGATTGGGCAGTGTTGTCAGTTTGCATTCTCTTATTTGTTTAATTAAATAACTAACTTTGTTTTTAAAACTCAACTTAATTAATCGTAAAGTCGCAATCTATGTATTAACACCTACCTACTTAATTTGTAGGTAACAAATAAATTTTGGATTTAACATCCATAGTTGGCGACGAACCCCGGATGCATAATAAAAGTAGCCAGGTACCTTGGTAATAAGATTTTGAAATCCCTTCGAGATGATTTATACCTGTTTAGGGCGTTGCGTTTCGTGCGCGATCATAAAACCCTCTCATTTCGGGCGTACACCTTAGATGCAATAAAATATATTTGCAGTACGAGAATTCGTTTCGTGCGATTTTATTATTAATTGGACAAAATAAAAAGATGATTTGCTTGATTGCTACCAGAACTAACCATGACTGACCAGAACCTAGTACAATGGAAGATGTTTCATCTTTTTTATTGCAATAAGGAAATTTCTTAGAAATATGAATTAATAAATTTGGTCTTAATCGGTAATAGTTATTTTATTACCTACCTTAAAGGGACTATTTCTTTACGCACGAAACGAGAGGAATAAATGTCATAATTTTTAGTCCGCCCGGAACGAGAGGGTTTCAGGTAGTTTTTGTTTTCCGCACAAAACGCATCGCTCGAAACAGGAAATTACCAATAATAGTAAACCATCTGTTATTTGCCCGAATGCGAGGAGGTTTATTGTTGGTTATTATAGATGTGTACCTAATTTCTGTGAATTCGAAGTTTTTGGCCTAACCCAGGGCCTAACAAAAGCTGTTGGAGGTAGTTGAGTTCCGAGTTCCGACCGAATCGTTGGCTCTACAACTTTAGCTTTGTTTTTGGACATACCTATTCGAGTTTTTGTAAATATTATTAGATATATTGTGCCTAGTAAAATAGCGGCTATTGCAACCCCCAGAAAGATGAGTTTTACGAGAGCGTCTCGTTGTTGTATTTACGCAAATTGTAAAAACTCAAGAAAAACGACACCCTCTTTAAGTTTTTATACTTTTCCTGTGAAGGATAAAGCACGGTGTGAAAACTAGATTGTAAATAGTGGAAATTTAAGATTGTTTGAAATTAGTGAGCACAAAATTTTACAAAGTAAGGTGCTTTGTGAAAACCATTTTCTTCCAAGCAGTTTTAACGTATTCATATGTTTCAAATGCGATTTGCGAATTGCGAAACTTGTTCTGATTGGTCGATTTCAAATGTGTCAATTGTAGGACCCCCATTCTTAAGTTTTTTGCGATTCGCATTATTTAAAATCTAGGGGCGGGAAAATTGACGGATTCTTATTGGTCGACTTAAAATATGTAGTTTTTCCCAAAAGGATAATGTCACTTTTTTTCGTTTCGTAATATTTGAAATGTGAGAAGCGGGAAAATTGACTTTAATTTAAGATTTTGCGAATTCCCCAAAAATTAAGACCACGAGCATGCGTATGGATATAGATACTCGTTTGATTTTGGCTTGCTCAAAGATTAAGTTATTACGGGGTTTTTTTTTTTTTTTTTAAAAAAAAAAAAAATTTATTAAATATTTATAAAATATATATATATATATATATATATATATATATATATAAATTTTTATATATAAAAAATTTTTTTTATATATATATATATATATATATATATATATATATATATATATATATATATATATATATATATATACCAAGGCCGAGCATCAAAAAAACCCCTTCTTATGAGAGCGTTGTCTAAAAAAGGGTGTGTGCTTTTAAAGTTCTAAAATAAACAAAACTAGGGTGTTTTTTTTTCGATAAAATCATATTCTTATAGGATTAAAGGATCCTTTATTTCATGACAACCTGTCATTCTCTCATTTGTTTTAATAGCCTATGCAGTTGTGATTTCAAGTAAAAAAAATAAAATAAAAAGTTTAGCAAAGTGTGTAAACAAGGGGTCCGGGGGACACCCTGATGGCATGTTTACAAAAAATAATAACTTCCAAAGATAGGCTGACGTCACTTTTGTGACGAAGAAGTGCTGCTAAGTCCAGAGGCTGTTGAAAAGGCGTTCAAGC